>NQVE01000169.1:795000-847500 GCA_003260385.1 Cuscuta australis | reverse complement strand
GGGTACAGAACAAAGGAAACCATTGCAGACAAAGGCGGAACCCACCATATTGAAAAGGCTTTCACGGCAAGTTTTCGCTGCTATAGCAAGGATCAAACCTGGCCATGAAAACCAAATACATCTCACACATAATTACGCATCGCAAACTTCATACACACCGCACAACCCACCAACAGACCAAAGGCCAAGTTTTTAACTCAGCAGTCAGCCCACCAGCGAATGCCTGGTTCCCATGACAGTCGCGTCGATGAGTGCCATGCAAGACCGAAGATAACCATAGCCAACCGTCCCACCCACTTAGAGCCAACCTAAAACCGACTGCATTAGCCCCCGATGCCTTGTCCTTCCACCTGGGTGGGTGCAATGGAAGAACCAAACGCCGAATGGGAAGGAACTAAAGCAGGGCCAACACACCTAACATCGGCACACCGAGCCAAATTAACAAAATTTGGCTAACCGAAATCCAACCATCCGTGAGTCGACTCAGCGAGGACGAACTGGCCAACCATCCCCATTTGAAATGCAGGCATCCCAACAACCGGCATTTCGAAGGCCAACAAAACCGTAGCCAACCGTCCCACATACTTATAGCCACCATAAAAACAACTGCATTAGCCCCCGACGCCTGGTCCTTCCACCTGGGTGGGTGGAATGGAAGAACCAAACGCCAGAAGGGAAGGAGCTAGTGCAGGGCCGACACACCTAACATCGGCAAAGCCAAATTAAAGAAATTTGGCTAACCGAGCGAGGACGAAATAGCCAACCATCCCCGTTCGAAATGCCGACATCCCAACAACCGGCATTTTGAAGCCAACCAAACCGTAGCCAACCGTCCCACCCACTTAGAGCCACCATAAAACTGACTACATTAGCCCCGACGACTGGTCCATCCATCTGGGTGGGTGTAATGGAAGAACCAAAGGCCGGATGGGAAGGAGCCAAAGCAGGGCCGGCACACCTAACATCGGCACACCGAGCCAAATTAAATAAATTTGGCTAACCGAAATCCAACCTTTTGAGAGTCGACTCAGCGAGGACGAAATAGCCAACCATCCCCGTTCGAAATGCCGGCATCCCAACAACCGGCATTTCGAAGGCCAACAAAACTGTAGCCAACCGTCCCACCCACTTAGAGCCACGATAAAACCGACTGCACTAGCCCCCGACGCTTGGTCCATCCACCTGGGTGGGTGTAATGGAAGAACCAAAGGCCGGATGGGAAGGAGCTTAAGCAGGGCCGACACACCTAACATCGGCACACCGAGCCAAATTAAAGAAATTTGGCTAACCGAAATCCTGAAAGGTAACCATGCAAGGATAGGCAGTGGAATATAAAAATTTTAACATCCTAACATGATTATCTTGCCTAGAATCACGTACTAAAACTTATAGTGAGTAAGAAATTTATACCTTTCTCCGTAAGCGGTAAAAATGAAGAAGTCGTAGGAAGAGCGTTGAAAGTGCAAACGTAACCGTTCAAGCGTCCGGTCTCCAACTTTGACACACGAACAACGCCGGAGTCTACCACAATCTTTATGCTAGTAAAGATTATAGTAGTATAAAATATAAAGATTAAAATTGGGATAATAATAATCTTGTATATTTCCATAGAAAATATTTCTAATAATATTTAGAAAATATTATAGATATTTTCTATACACAAAATGATATTAATGGAACCAAACTAATATTTTTCTCTCACTAGAAAAATTATGGCCGAATTTCCTTCACAAAATCATCATTTGGTTTGTGAAAAACCAATCTTTTTAAAGTGGACTAATTGTGCGTGACGTGTATATTTAAAACAAAGATTAATCAAACTATTTTGTCATTAGCTAAATGACAAAATTAACTAGCCACTTAATTATCAATCAAGAAAATTTGATTCTCAAAATCCTTATGATGGCCGAAAGTTTGATTATAAAAGTGAGAAGGATTTTTGAAATTCTTCTCCACTTAAATGTTTAAAGTGTATTTTATTTGACACCAAAAAAATTAATATAAAATTAATTTTAAATCAAATAAAATATCAATATCATTTTAAACAAGTATACAAATAAACTTTAAATAGTTATGTCAAAATAGTTATTTTCATAATTAAAATGACAAACCAAAATAAAATATTCAATATACAATATATATATATTAATCGGCACATATATATATAATATATATATAACCGAATATTTATATATATAATATTATATTCCAAAATATTTTATTTTACTATTTTACAAATATACAAATTACTTATTATCCCATTGTTTAATCCTACTCCTTAAATTGTCCAAAGTGTGTGACCCGTATAGGCACTTATAAAGCTGGCCACAGTATTGGCTCTGCACCAATACTATAAGAAATAAGCGGTATCTAGCAACACATTATTGCCCCCAGATTATAAGTTAAGACGTTTGCACCGTCAAAACCTTTCCACGACTCAGACTCCGTGTAACTATATCCCTTTGTCTCAATGTCTAAACTCAATGCAAGGGATTAATAAAATCCAACTTGTATCCATTAAGTCATTCACTGATTTATCAAGTCCGACTAATAGGAACAGACGTCATAAAAGCATCTCAGCATGGCCATGCAATTTCCTTAGTCATAACTTATCAGTGGGCCCCATAAGACATTAATCTCTTTAAAAAGAGTAGTGACAAATCCTATGTACGTAATCTACATTTCTGAATACGCGCTGCGGCATACCCAAAACAAAGCCTGTATACCATCCTTATTTCATATTGTAACGCCCCAAAACATACCTTAGAATTATTAATAGATAATTATTAAAATAAATCAAATTTGTTTTGATTAAAATAAATTTTTATGGGCTTTGGGCCGATAAAAATATGTTTTGATATCCCATATCATAATCAGGATAAATCTCATAGAGATAAGTCCAATTTATTGACTATTTGTGTGGTCTTGATTGGGAACCTAAGTACAGACCCAAATCAAGAATAAATGAAGAAATTAATTATGATGTGAACATTGAAATGGTTTATTGAAATAAATCATAAGAATAAATAATATGAATTGAATATAACACCTTTTATAGTAAAGGTTAAACAAATCAATTTTGACTCTGTCAAAGTCAAATACCCAAAAATATGATATCGGAAAAAGTATAACGAATAAATACAAAACCTATGTCGTTGAATAGAGCTTGACTGCTTGGTCGCAACGGTGCAAACGGATTTCAATTCGGAGAAAGTTGGACCAAAAAGTGTAACCCAACTGGAACCAAAATTGGTCCCAATCAGGGACACTGTGGAGACGGCGCCTCCCAGCGCACTAGAAAGTTTCCTACGCAGCATCTACTTGGAGAAGTGTCCTCTTCTTCTTCACCATTCTATATAATAAGAACCTAACCCAATCAATTCTTCACCATTCTTCTTCATTTTTCCTTCTAATTATTCCTGAGAGTGTGAGGAGTATTGTGGTGCTGCCATTTTAGTGAGAGGTCGCCGGAGTTAGGAGCTTTTGTCGCCGGAAGTTTTGCCGTTCTTTCACCGGAATCTTCGTTAAGCTTCGAGGTAATCCCGTAGATATATCTAATGACTAGAATGTTCATATAGATCGATTCTACGTTCATAGATGGTCATTTGGTTGAGTTTTGTGTTTGACATGCTTGAAGAACTAAGAATCATAAACCATGAAATTGATGTTAAAATTATGAATTAATGATGCTAAAATGATCCATGAACCTTGGAGAACATTTTTATATACTTTAATTGAAGTTTGGTGAGTAAAAGTGACATTTCCGCAAGTTGGCTCGAGGTAGAAGACAATGGATAATCGATTATCAACTTGAAAATCGATTATTCATCGTTCTGCAGATTTTTGTAACAAAGCTGAGCAACAGTCGATTATCAGAATGTGATAATCGACTGTCAGCCCTCTCTGAAGTTTGATAATCGATTATCAGAGTCTGATAATCGATTATCAGCCCATTCTGAACATCAGACAGTAGATTATCAGAAGTGACAGTAGACTGTCACCCTACACTATTGAAGAAAATGAAGTTAATAGCTAATAATTGAATTTCCTATCATATATTAATCAATTGTTATTAGAAAATATGATTTTTGAGTTATGAAATCCTATATTTTGATACCAAACCATTATGATTAATAATAGGATGATTTCTTGGAATAAAGATGGTATTTTAACAACTAAAAGGGATCTTATGTGATGCATGACGGTAAGCTAGGGTGTTAACACTCGATGCTAGGCCGCTGATTGTTATTAGTTATTATGATGATTGATTGATTGTTCATTTTTATGAATATTATGGATTAATGATGATGAATATTCTGGATGAAATGATTGTTGAACTAAGAGTATGAATTGATAAATAATGTTGTTAAGGATATCTAGAAGAACTTTAAGATATACCTATTAGCTAATTAATGTTAAGACTATCTAGAAGACTTCTAGAATAGATCTTAGAATGAATTTATGAAAACATGAATAGTTGACGAATTATATATAAATTCATAAACGGGATTCGTAGACCAAACTAGAGGATTACTCGTTGGGAATGCCCGATCCATTGTTGACCAATCGCTATATTGTTGTTGCCTTAACTTACTACAGTTAAGTGTCCGAAATCATTTGCCTTAAACTAATGATAGTTTAAGTGTCTGATTGCCTTAATTGAGTACAGTTAAGTGTCCGAAATCAATTGCCTTAAACTAATGATAGTTTAAGTGTCTGATTAATAATTGCCTTTTAAGAATGTGATTATGGAAATTATGATTTGGCCTTAGACTAAGAGTAGCTAAGAGCATTTTTATGATCTGGCCTTAGACTAAGAATAGCTAATAGCGTTGTTATGATCTGGCCTTAGATTATTAAGAATAATTTAAGAGCACTATTGCAATAGTATCTGAATTGAATAAAATGTGTTGATATGAACTGAACGATACCAAAACTGTGAATGTCTGAAATGAACATTGTGTGTATGATATCAAATGATTGATTATGAATTTAGATTCAGTTTATATGGATGTTCGACACATTAGATATGCTTACTCAGCTTTACCGCTGAGCGTGTAGTGTGTTTTATTTGCTACACGCAGGTAAGCAGAAAGCATAATGTGATCCTGACGGCAGATGGGGCGAGATTGTCGGGATGGATGTGACAAGTTTTGAAACAATTTATGATATGTCAATATTAAAATCGCTTCCGCAATATTGTTAAATACTCCGTACTGTATATGTTATGAAAAATATTATTGGGATTAATAAAGTGTGTTTGAAAAGTTTTAAATTTTTACGATTACCAAGTTAAATACTTTAGTCCGAATGGGGCTGCAGACCTGGATGGATTAGGGTGTTACAGTTTGGTATCGGAGCAAATGGTTTTAAAACCGATCTTCGGATCAAAATTTGAATTAAAAAAAATGTGTCAGTCACATCCACGACTCTCGCATCCCTCTGCTCCAGGAAAGGTATGAGAATTTATTAGATAAATATTGACTTTGTTAAAATTCTCACTAGATAACAATTGTTAGTAGTGAAATTATATCGAGCATAGACTCAAGTAGATTTTTCGTACTCGGTGAAGAGACGAAAGAATAAAAAAAAATTGTTATACGTTATCAACGTAGTTATCATATCGCGATTGACGAAGCTGATCTATCTCGTAAAGTCGCATAGAAGTGAGACGACTATGAAGAAACGCCTAATGTTGAATAACATTCGCAAAGCTGCTGTCAAAGATCCTCATGTGGACTGAAGATGATCGGATTGCTGATTTAAACACGAACGTCTAGAATCAATAAACTCTGTTGTCTAAAAGTATCCCATTCTGATGTCTAACTCATTACAAAATATGCGATTATATTATACGAATTGAAGTAGTTCATTCAGCAACAATTCCTTGCAAAACTTTGTTGAAATATCATACAAGGAAATTGACGTTATTCTTATTTCGTATCTATGACTTATTTGATCAGCTTAGAGAATCCATTGTGCTCTCTAAGATTGACTTACGGTCAAGGATACTACCACATCTCTGTTAAGACAGACAAACTGACGATCAAGAATCGCTACCCTTTACTATGTATTGACAATCTGTTCAGTCAAATTCAAAGGAACCTACTTGCTAGAAGCTATGGATAGCTCAATCTTGTTGAATGAAGTGACGCATTGTTATGACACGATTAGTGACTTAAACATCGATATAGTCTGAATAAATATCCGTTGTCAACTCGTCAAGAATCCTAACGAAGGAATTTCTATTATTGTAGCATGAGTCAAGAAACCGCTCACGATCAAAGTAACCAAGCGCCAAGCGATGGGCACGAAAATGTTCATATTGAAGTATCTAGTTTCACACCTCCTATTCAAAGTGAACAAGTGAACTCACTACATGTTCCCCAAAATGATCAAAATATTGGAGATCAACCTGAAGCTATGCTACCTACCTTAATGGTAAACTTCTTACAACAAATGCCTAATGCCCCTGTGTTTCAACCACCTCCACCACAACCTCGTTTGATCACTTTCAAAACCTTGAAAGATAATGGTGCTGAGGAGTTTCTGGGAGATCGAATTGCCGAACCCCAAATTGCTCTTGAATGGATCGAGCAGACCGCTCGTGTACTACAAAATTTGAACATACCTCTCGTTGATCATCCAAAATTTGCATCTCAATTGCTCCGCAAGGAAGCCTACGAATGGTGGAAACGTACTGACGAAAATCCAAACACACCTAAACCTTGGACTTGGGAATTCTTCGATTGGGCGTTCAAGAAGGAATATATACCAGCTCGATTCCGTGAAGAGAAGCATGCTGAATTTATCGAATTAAAGCAAGGAGATATGACACTACCTGAATATCGACAAAGATTTGTCCATCTCGCTCAATTTGCACCCACGCTGGAAAGTACAGCGGCTGACCACATTGAAGAGTTTCGCAAAAGACTTCGACCTGATCTCAGGCCGCACGTATCTACTATTCAAACTATAGATTTCCTTGAGGCGTATGATCTAATCTCCAAAGCCGAAAAAGATCTAAGTGATTACTATGAAAGTCTGAAGACTGAGAGTGTTAATCCAAATGAACGACCAAATACAAGTGGGAAGAGACCCCTGCAAGAAATTGATTGTGCCATACACTCGAAAAAAGGAAAATCAATGACAATTCAATCGACGTCATCCATGAACAAAATGAGGGTATGGAAACATCCAAAGTGTAATGTTTGTAAAAGACACCATCTGGGAGATTGCTGGCTTGCACAAGGATTATGTCTAATTTGTGGTGAACCTGGACATTTCCAACGAGAATGACCGTCTAACCCTAAATCATATTCAGTTACTTTTGCCCAAAATCAACCTATTCGCTCAGGAACAAGTCAACGTTCTAAAACACGAAGCAATTCAAAGAGTCCAACCCAAGGATGATACTCTGTGAAGATCCTAAAGTGCTACAAGGGCTCGAGGATATATTGAATAATGTAGAAACCTTATGTAAACAAGAAATTAGCTTTCGATTTGAATCTAAAGAATATTCGTATTTTCTTGAACCTACGTGTGTTGAAACCATTGTATAATGAAATCTTTCATTTGACCCATCTTGAGAAATGTTTGATATTTACATGATGCATTCTGATGTTGAAAATAGATATTTTTCTGACTTGCACTGGCCATGCAGCTTAGAATAATACTTATGGTTAACTCATAATGTTCATGAACAATATTATTCCAATATAAGTTCAACTGAAATTACATAAAGTAATATTACAAATGCAAGTCTAAGTCCAATGCCCCAGGATTTGTAAACTCGTCGTAACTAGCCCCAGGACCTGGAAAAGCTTTAGCAAACTCTAGTTTGTCTAGAAGCTCATCAACGAAGAAAGAAGAAATGAAAAGTTTCCTCTGACTTGAAGCCATGAAGTTCTGCCTCACCGCATCATCTAGAAATTTGATTAGGTTATTAAAATAACCGTCAATGTTCAAGAGACCAATGGGTTTATTGTGCAACCCTTCAGATGCCCACGAAATTAAGGTGAACAAACCTTCCACAGTATCAATTCCTCCGGGAAGTATGATGAAAGCCTCCACCACATGATTCATCTCGAAATACTTGTAGTAATTGCTGGAAACGGTGTACTCTGCACCGTATGTAGGACCATAGACCTGTCGTGCTGCTATGTACCCTGGTATGAAGCCTCTAACTATACCACCATTGGTATAGACTGTTGAAGCAACAGCTTCTTGAAGGCCAACGTTGCCTCCTCCATAGGTAAGTCTAATTTTTCGCCTTACCAATTTCCTTCCTAAATCCACTGCCGTAGCCATGAACTTTGGATTTCTACGAAGAGAATGACTACCAAGTAGACCAACGAATTTTATGGTGTAAGGAAAAGTTCGAGATGTTCCTTCCATAATGTGAGAATGTGAAATGCTCTGGCCACAATCGTGATATATATAGGCTCTGAAAACCTGACCTTTAAAAAAGGGTAGTTATCCTCCGTCAAAATTTGTACAGCAAAGATGGATTTGATTTACCTACAGATGAGGACGTGCTCGTTAATGCTATAGTCTGCTTATGATATGACATATTGAGACTCATGAACAGTTAGATTTGCTGTCCTGAAATACGTTCAAATCTGAGATGAAAAGTCAAAATGGCTAATGCCTTAAGACAGCGACCATTTAAGTAACTTGAAAGCTTACGACGTATGAATTGATATACCTTCCAAGTTTTCAAGTATGCCTATCGTGAACCTTCTATGAAGGATATTGAAGAACTTTTCAATCAAGAAAAGAAATTTCGTTGAGCAATGACGTGCAAACGAGACTCGTGATTGAATGAAGTTATATATATGTCAAGTATGCAATACTATACACTACGAAGGAACTTTTGTCATCAATACCAAAGGATCAGTGAAGACCTTGCTTAATCGAAAATTGTTAATCTCTCAAAGATTGAGCGAGTTTGGTGACATCAACGATTTGAGAATGCGTATCTATGAGACGTAACCATGTGGATATGATGCAATCATGATTAGATATGAATACAACAAGATGTTCATTGTGGACCTTATAAGAATTTCGAGGACGAAATTCTTTTAAGGGGGGTAGAAATGTAACGCCCCAAAACATACCTTAGAATTATTAATAGATAATTATTAAAATAAATCAAATTTGTTTTGATTAAAATAAATTTTTATGGGCTTTGGGCCGATAAAAATATGTTTTGATATCCCATATCATAATCAGGATAAATCTCATAGAGATAAGTCCAATTTATTGACTATTTGTGTGGTCTTGATTGGGAACCTAAGTACAGACCCAAATCAAGAATAAATGAAGAAATTAATTATGATGTGAACATTGAAATGGTTTATTGAAATAAATCATAAGAATAAATAATATGAATTGAATATAACACCTTTTATAGTAAAGGTCAAACAAATCAATTTTGACTCTGTCAAAGTCAAATACCCAAAAATATGATATCGGAAAAAGTATAACGAATAAATACAAAACCTATGTCGTTGAATAGAGCTTGACTGCCTGGTCGCAACGGTGCAAACGGATTTCAATTCGGAGAAAGTTGGACCAAAAAGTGTAACCCAACTGGAACCAAAATTGGTCCCAATCAGGGACACTGTGGAGACGGCGCCTCCCAGCGCACTAGAAAGTTTCCTACGCAGCATCTACTTGGAGAAGTGTCCTCTTCTTCTTCACCATTCTATATAATAAGAACCTAACCCAATCAATTCTTCACCATTCTTCTTCATTTTTCCTTCTAATTATTCCTGAGAGTGTGAGGAGTATTGTGGTGCTGCCATTTTAGTGAGAGGTCGCCGGAGTTAGGAGCTTTTGTCGCCAGAAGTTTTGCCGTTCTTTCACCGGAATCTTCGTTAAGCTTCGAGGTAATCCCGTAGATATATCTAATGACTAGAATGTTCATATAGATCGATTCTACGTTCATAGATGGTCATTTGGTTGAGTTTTGTGTTTGACATGCTTGAAGAACTAAGAATCATAAACCATGAAATTGATGTTAAAATTATGAATTAATGATGCTAAAATGATCCATGAACCTTGGAGAACATTTTTATATACTTTAATTGAAGTTTGGTGAGTAAAAGTGACATTTCCGCAAGTTGGCTCGAGGTAGAAGACAATGGATAATCGATTATCAACTTGAAAATCGATTATTCATCGTTCTGCAGATTTTTGTAACAAAGCTGAGCAACAGTCGATTATCAGAATGTGATAATCGACTGTCAGCCCTCTCTGAAGTTTGATAATCGATTATCAGAGTCTGATAATCGATTATCAGCCCATTCTGAACATCAGACAGTAGATTATCAGAAGTGACAGTAGACTGTCACCCTACACTATTGAAGAAAATGAAGTTAATAGCTAATAATTGAATTTCCTATCATATATTAATCAATTGTTATTAGAAAATATGATTTTTGAGTTATGAAATCCTATATTTTGATACCAAACCATTATGATTAATAATAGGATGATTTCTTGGAATAAAGATGGTATTTTAACAACTAAAAGGGATCTTATGTGATGCATGACGGTAAGCTAGGGTGTTAACACTCGATGCTAGGCCACTGATTGTTATTAGTTATTATGATGATTGATTGATTGTTCATTTTTATGAATATTATGGATTAATGATGATGAATATTCTGGATGAAATGATTGTTGAACTAAGAGTATGAATTGATAAATAATGTTGTTAAGGATATCTAGAAGAACTTTAAGATATACCTATTAGCTAATTAATGTTAAGACTATCTAGAAGACTTCTAGAATAGATCTTAGAATGAATTTATGAAAACATGAATAGTTGACGAATTATATATAAATTCATAAACGGGATTCGTAGACCAAACTAGAGGATTACTCGTTGGGAATGCCCGATCCATTGTTGACCAATCGCTATATTGTTGTTGCCTTAACTTACTACAGTTAAGTGTCCGAAATCATTTGCCTTAAACTAATGATAGTTTAAGTGTCTGATTGCCTTAATTGAGTACAGTTAAGTGTCCGAAATCAATTGCCTTAAACTAATGATAGTTTAAGTGTCTGATTAATAATTGCCTTTTAAGAATGTGATTATGGAAATTATGATTTGGCCTTAGACTAAGAGTAGCTAAGAGCATTTTTATGATCTGGCCTTAGACTAAGAATAGCTAATAGCGTTGTTATGATCTGGCCTTAGATTAAGAATAATTTAAGAGCACTATTGCAATAGTATCTGAATTGAATAAAATGTGTTGATGTGAACTGAACGATACCAAAACTGTGAATGTCTGAAATGAACATTGTGTGTATGATATCAAATGATTGATTATGAATTTAGATTCAGTTTATATGGATGTTCGACACATTAGATATGCTTACTCAGCTTTACCGCTGAGCGTGTAGTGTGTTTTATTTGCTACACGCAGGTAAGCAGAAAGCATAATGTGATCCTGACGGCAGATGGGGCGAGATTGTCGGGATGGATGTGACAAGTTTTGAAACAATTTATGATATGTCAATATTAAAATCGCTTCCGCAATATTGTTAAATACTCCGTACTGTATATGTTATGAAAAATATTATTGGGATTAATAAAGTGTGTTTGAAAAGTTTTAAATTTTTACGATTACCAAGTTAAATACTTTAGTCCGAATAGGGCTGCAGACCTGGACGGATTAGGGTGTTACACATATGGCTTAGGACGATGCATCAAAGTATGCGGGTTCACATATGCAGAAAACGTAATACTTCAAGTCGAAGGATAGTTACACCCGTGGTCGCGCTAAAGATGCTTAGAGCATGAACTAAAAGTTCAAGCAACATCTTTAGGATGGGTCAGTCCGGCATCCTATTATCTCTAGATAATATCTGCCCATGTGCGGATGCGAACATACCGTCATTGACTATGAGACTAAGTCAAACATCCAACACACACTAGTCTCACATGCATTAACGATATCCCACTCTCGTTAATACTCGACTATGGACATTTAGATAAATATTTATTTCAAGATGTTAGTCTCATCAGCAGAATAACACTATCTGATAAGCATCTTTAAATATAAATCTAGGAATATAATATTTGTTTACATTAGCATGAGATGTGTAAACATATTATATCTGCCTATACATAATAGAATAATGATAAACAGTTGGCCATCAGGGCACAACTCCAACAATCTCCCACTTGCACAATGGCCAATCTGGCATCGTTCGAATGCCCATGGACCTTGTGTGACCCTCATGCTTTAGCTTTCCTAAAGGCTTGGTCAAGGGATCGGCTATGTTGTCGTCAGTATCTACTTTGCAAATCATCACATCTCCTCTATCTACGATTTCTCGTATGATGTGATAGCGTTGTACAATGTGTTTGGTTTTCTGGTGAGATCGCGGTTCCTTTGCCTGTGCAATGGCCCAGTGTTGTCGCAAAACAACGAGATAGGGTCATTAATACTAGGAACCACTCCAAGTTCAGTAATGAACTTCTTGATCCAAACAGCTTCTTTAGCTGCCTCGGCGGCAGCTATGTACTCAGCCTCTGTAGTCGAATCGGCGGTTATATCCTCCTTGAAGCTCTTCCAGCTAAAAGCTCCGCCATTCAGGCAAAACAAATATCCTGCTTGTGATTTTGAATCGTCTCTGTCGGTTTGGAAGCTAGCATCAGTGTAACCGACCACCTTTAGCTCTTCCTCACCACCGTATACCAGGAATGCATCCTTAGTATTGCAAAGATACTTGAGGATGTTCTTGACCGCTGTCCATTGTGCTTCTCCTGGACTTCCCTGGTATCTTCTGGTCACGCTTAAAGCGAATGAGACATCAGGTCTAGTACATATCATGGCGTACATGATGGATCCAATCGCAGAAGCGTATGGAACCTTCATCATGATTTCCTTCTACTCGGGAGTAGAAGGACTCTGGCTCTTGGAAAGAACCCTGCCAGGTGTCATAGGTAAAGATCCTTTCTTTGAGTTAGACATGCTAAATCGATCAAGAATTTTATCTATATATATACTTTGATTCAGACCTATTAACTTTCTTGATCTATCTTGGTAGATTCTTATGCCAAGGACATAACTAGCATCCCCTAAGTCTTTCATGGAGAAGTTCTCGCTCAATCACGTCTTTACAGAAGTGAGAGCGGGAATATCGTTACCCATTAACAATATGTCATTGACATATAAGATTAGGAATACTATTACACTCCCACTGACCTTCTTGTATACACAAGATTCATCAGAGTTCTTCTCAAAACCAAAACTGGAAATGGTTTCGTCGAAGCGTATGTACCAACTCCGAGATGCTTGTTTCAATCCGTAGATTGAACGTTGCAGCTTACAAACTTTGGCAGACTGACCAGCAATTTGAAAACCGTCAGGCTGTGTCATAAAAACATCCTCTTTGAGGTTCCCGTTAAGGAAAGCCGTCTTGACGTCCATCTGCCAAATTTCGTAATCGTAATAGGCTGCAATCGCAAGCATTATCCGAATGGATTTCAGCATAACAACTGGAGAAAAGGTTTCATCATAGTCAATTCTGTGGATTTGTCTATAACCTTTTGCTATCAATCTAGCTTTGAAGGTATGAACCTTCCCGTCTACGTCTGTCTTCTTTTTGAAGACCCACTTGCATCCAATGGGTTTTACCCCTTCGGGTGCATC
Organism: Cuscuta australis; assembly: GCA_003260385.1. Classification (NCBI taxonomy): domain Eukaryota; kingdom Viridiplantae; phylum Streptophyta; class Magnoliopsida; order Solanales; family Convolvulaceae; genus Cuscuta; species Cuscuta australis. The sequence continues at coordinate 833,827 of NQVE01000169.1, read as the reverse complement.
AACCAAGGTCCAGACTTGGTTTGTGTACATAGACTCCATTTCAGATTTCATGGCTTCGAGCCATAGATCGGATTCGGGGCATGTAATTGCCTCGAGGTAGGTCTCTGGTTCGCCTTGATCTACCAACAAGACGTCACCTTCATCAGACATGAGAAATCCATATCTGACCGGAGGATTACGTATCCGGTGTGACCTACGTGGTATATCTTGAGCAATTTGAGGTTCAATTGCTTGATCTCTTTGCTCAGGTTCCAACACTATCGGGATTTCCTCTTGTGGTTCTCGAATTTCTTCGAGGTCTACCTTTCTCCCACTAGTGATAGCAGAAAGAAACTCCTTCTCAAGGAAGGTTCCATTCCGAGCAACGAAAATTTTGTTATCGGATGGATGATAAAACTCATACCCTCTAGTTTCCTTGGGGTATCCCACATAAATTACTTTATCAGATTTAGGCTCCAACTTACTAGACGTCATGAGACGTTTTACATAAGCTTCACAGCCCCAAATCTTAAAGTACGAGAAACTCAGTTTTCTCCCACGCCATAGTTCGTATGGTGTGCTCTCGACAGCTTTAGATGGAACTCTGTTGAGTGTGTGTGTTGCTGTTTTCAATGCATATCCCAAAATGATTCTGGCAATGTTGTTAGACTAATCATGCTCCGGACCATGTCTAGCAAAGTCCGATTTCTCCTCTCAGACACTCCATTTAACTGAGGTGTCCCCGGAGGAGTGAGTTGGGATAAAATCCCATGCTCTTCCAGATAGTCATCGAACTCCAGGCTTAAGTATTCACCTCCTCGATCCGAGCGGAGGGTCTTAATACTTTTGCCTAATTGTTTTTCTACTTCGTTCTTGAATTCTTTGAATTTGTCAAAGCATTCCGATTTGTGTTTCATGAGATACACATATCCATATCTACGCGAGATTCAAACTGTTAGGTTTGTTTCTCTTAACATCTACGTTATATATTGTGGTATCCATGTCAAGGACATAGAGACCGTTGGTCATTTTTGCACTTGCATAAAATATTTCATTTCTAAAGATAGAAAGAGTTTTGTCTTTTACAACGAACGAAAATCCTGCTTTGTCAAGCCAGGATACAGAAATGATGTTTCTGCTCATACTAGGTACAAACAGACAATTATTCAAATGCAATATTAGACCACTACGTAGAGATAAACTATAGGTTCCGACGGCCAATGCATAGACGAGTGCGCCATTGCCGACTTTTAGTTGTATCTCTCCCTCCGTCAATTGTCTACATTCATGCAAGTTCTGCATAGAAGTACAGATGTGAGAACCACATCCAGTATCCATCACCCAAGAGGTGATATGAGACATATTGACTTCGATAACGTAAATACCTGAATTTTGGGGCAGACCCTGGTAAAGGTCTCTTAAGCGTTGTATCATAGGACGCACTTCCATGTCCGCGTGGAGCCTTTGGAGCTCTGCGGTCATACTGGCCATAATGATACACTTTACATCTCGCGCGTCGTCCTCATACTTCTTGAAGGAAGTGAGTTCGGACGCACGAGCATTAGCATCAGGGGTCTTTGGAGGATCCGTTTCGAGGATGTAGAGTTTCCTCTCACAGTTAAGAACGATTCGGAGGTTCATCTCCCAGTCAAGAAAGTTGGTCCCGGATAACTTGTTGTTTTCCAGGATGTAACGCAGGTTGAAAGGGTTGTTGTTGTTTGCCATCTACAGAAAATTTTGCAAACTAGGTTATCTATCATGTTTAATAATTAATTAGGCCTTTAATTAATTATCTCCCACTATTTTTAACAAATCAATAACCCTCGATATTGATTCGGAGATTTCCGGCGAAACCTCTAGTGGGCCAAGATCCATATTTCATTATCCTGCGTTCCGCTTGGGCATTACTCCACAAGACAACTATTTGTTGGACATGAGTTCAAACCCCTTTTTCTATTTCTTCTGGAATATTTTTTTGTTTTGATGAATGACAAACAGGATGATTAATTTCAAGCTGATCGAAAATTTATTTTCGTATCGAGAAAAGCAAAGAAGGGTATCAAGAAGTTTACGGAGATATAAATCGACGACCACCCCTACGCAGATTTTTTTTGAAGTGAAGTGAAGACTCCGAAGATTTTTTTTAAGTCTAGGAATATTTGTAAGGATGACAATATCTTCTGCATAAACAAATTAAATTTCTGAGGGATAAAATTATTATTTTTGAGTCAGTTGAAAAATTACTTTTCCTCTGTCTAAAATATTTTATTGAGTCAGTTTCAAAATAAGTGTGTCAAAATTTCTTAAAAACATTCTTTTAAGATTACACATTTTTTTGGTAAGAAAAATATACTCTAAATATTTTTCGTATACATCGTTTGACACACAAAATAATTTTTGGACTCACTTTTTCTCCCCTATTCAAAATCATTGAATAAGGGATATTATTTTTGAGGAGCGTTCTTGTTATTCTCGTTGTCTCAAACAACGAATATAAAGCCAATGCCCTTCTCATCGCACTTGGCTTGGGCCCTTCATGTTTACGCATTATTTTTTACTTTAATCGATTAATTTATCTAAAATAATCGATTAGATCCAATTTCTCAGCGCTGGATTCCTCAGGCCAATAATCGATTAAATTTGTCCATTTAATCGATTAGTTTAAACAGAGCAGAATAATTGATTTTTCTCTCTTTTTTAATCAATTAATTCCACTTTTGGTTTCAAGCCTTTTCGCTTCTGTACACTTTAATCGATTAAAATTCCTAATTTAATCGATTAATTCTATCTGGTGCATATCATCAGCTTTCTTCAACGGCTTTATTTTCCTCAGCCTATTTAATCCCTCATTCTCCTTCATTTCTAGACACACCTCTTGCACTCCAATATATTCTTTGAGCTATATTCATCCTTTGCTTCATCTTCCTCACCAAAATATTATTTTTGAGAGTTAGAAATATTTTCTTTGAGTGCTAAAGAAGTTGTCATCCATAGAGCTTAAATTCTTCAACACTACTTTGCTCAATTGTGTGAGCTTTCATTCTTGTGTTGTAAACTCAATCTCTTTTGAGTGTTGTTCTTAAGACTTGTGTGACTCAAGTCTTGTTGTTGTAAGAAAGTGAGGCTTGTGTGATTCAAGTTCTCAAGTTGTACCGGTTTTTCAAGCACCTGTTGAAGTTTGAAGATTAGTAGGACTTTCGAGAGAGTCTCTCGGAGGACTGGATTAGCCACGAGGTGGTGAACCAGTATAAATCTCGGTGTTCTTCTTTCCCTTACTCTCTTTATTTATTCCTGCGATTCTATTATTTCACACACGCGAAAAACGCACATTCTTGAAAACAACTCTATTCACCCCCCCCCCTCTAGAGTTGCACATTTGTCTAACAATTGGTATCGGAGCAGGAAGTTCTTCGAATACGTTATTTTTTCAGGAACTAAAAGATCAAATGGCATCAAGAATGTTCAACGCAGGAGTGAACGAGGGACAATCAACCACGAGGCCACCGTTGTTCGATGGAACCAACTACTCGTATTGGAAGGAGAGGATGAGAATCTTTATCCAATCCAACGACTACAAGATGTGGTTGATTGTGAAGAACGGCTGCGGAGTCCCGATGAAGAAAGTCGGTGAAGTCAATGTTCCCAAAACCGAAGAGGAGTTCACCGACGAAGATTGCAAAAAGATGGAGCTCAACGCCAAGGCAATAAACACGATTTATTGCGGTGTTAACGCGGATGACTACCGCAAAATCTCGCGGTGTGAAACCGCAAAACAAATGTGGGAGAAATTGGAGGTCACCTACGAAGGAACCGCGCAGGTTCGGGAGGCCAAAATTGACCATCTCACTCACGAGTATGAACTCTTTTCAATGAAGGAAAATGAGAAGATTGAGGAAATGTTTGAGAGATTCTCTAACATCATCAATCCCCTCAATCTTCTCGGGAAGACATACACCGACCGAGAGCTCGTGAGAAAGGTGCTGCGAAGCCTATCCCCCAAATGGCGTTCAAAGGTGGACGCAATCGAAGAAGGCCGTGACTTCCAAACAACGACCTATGATGCTCTTCGAGGTAACCTTATTACCTACGAAACCACCCAACTCTCAAAGGTGGTTGAAGAGAGGAACAAGAGGTCTATTGCTCTACCCGCAACAACATCAACCCACAACAACGTTGATGATGAAGATGATGACAGCGACGACACCGACCTCGGTCTCTTTGTCCAAAAATTCAAGAAGATGATGCTCAAGAAGGGAGCCAAGAAGAACACTCCACCCAAATGCTATGGGTGTGGTGAAATTGGACACATCAAACCAATGTGCCCAAAGCTCAAGAACGAGAAGGACAAGAAGGCACCGAAGAAGCAGCGTGCCTACATTTCTTGGGAGAACGACAGCTCCGGGAGTGAAGACTCGGAAACGGAAGAAGTGGCCAACTTGTGTCTCATGGCCATTGAAGATGGTGATGCATCAAAAGAGGTAAGTGATCAAGAACCTTCTCCCAATGATCCTTTAACTCTTAATGATGTTGTTTGCATTGTAGAAGATTTGGTAAGAATGTTCAAAAAGGCTTCCAAAGAAAACAATGAAGTAAAGCAAAAAATCCTGATTTTTGAGAATGAAATCAAAGAACTCAAAAATATAAATGATAAACTTAAACAATAAATTATCTCTTTTGGAAAAAGGCCACAAGAACCTTCAACTACTTCTTCTTCTACATGCTCTAGTTGTACATCACTAAAAGCTAAGGTTGCTAGTTTAGAGAGCAAATTGGGAAAGTTCAATAATGCTTCAAACACCTTAGATAAAATACTTAAGCAAAAAATTAGTAATGGTGAAGGACTTGGATATAAGAAAAACCAACCTAGAAAAACAACATTTGTTAAAGCTAGGGGGAATAAAAATGCTAGGATTAATAATCAAACTAGAAAAGCACATCCTAGCAAAACTAGAACTCATTACACTCAACCATATAGGATGAATAATCCAAATGTTATTTGCCACTATTGCAATAAGATAGGTCACATTGCACCCGTGTGCTTCACCAAAATTAGGCATTTTCAACAAACGCACACACATCGCACATATGCTAACCAAAAAGGACCCAACAATACATGGGTACCTAAACCGTCTCCTTGATATCTTTTTGTAGGTGTGCTTGAAGGCTTCGAGTACCTCTTGGTATCTCGATAGCGGATGCTCCAAGCACATGACCGGAGACGCATCCAAATTTAGGAGTTTAGAGTATTTCAAAGGTGGCAATGTCGTTTTTGGTGACAACAACAAAGGAAGAATCATTGGAAGTGGCACCGTCGGAAAGGACAATGCTACAACCGTTGAGAACGTTCTTCTTGTTGAGGGCCTCAAGCACAATCTTCTTAGCATTAGCCAATTGTGCGATAGAGGTAACCGTGTCATCTTTGATTCTAGAAAATGCATTGTAGAACGCTTGTGTGACAATAAGACTATTCTTTGTGGTAGTAGAGTAGATAACATTTACATGTTTGATCTTGAAAATTCCCCGTCTACTTTATCTAAGTGTCTCATTACCAAAGAGGAAGAAACGTGGCTATGGCATCGTCGGATAGCTCACGTTAATATGGACCATCTTAATAAGTTGGTTTCAAAAGACTTAGTAATTGGTGTTCCTAAACTTAAGTTTGAGAAGAATCTAATTTGTGATGCATGGCAAAAGGGGAAGCAAGTAAGGGCCTCGTTTAAGTCAAAGAACGTTGTTTCTACGACTTGGCCATTACAACTTTTGCACATGGACCTTTTTGGACCTTCAAGAACTATGAGTTTAGGAGGTAATTACTTCGGCTTTGTTATCGTTGATGACTATTCGAGGTTTACATGGACACTCTTTCTTGCTCATAAGTATGATGCACTTAATGCTTTCAAGAAATTCATTAAATTGGTTCAAAATGAAAAAGACTCTCACATTGCATCCATTAGAAGTGATCATGGGGGAAAATTTGATCAAGATGGCTTTGATGTCGTTTGTGACGAATTAGGCATTGAGCATAATTTTTCAGCCCCTTGTACACCACAACAAAATGGCGTGGTTGAGCGGAAAAATAGGTCTCTGGAAGAGATGGCTAGAACTATGCTCAATGAGGCAAACCTTCCTAAATACTTTTGGGCGGATGCCGTGAGTACCGCGTGCTACTTGTTAAATCGAGCCGTCATTAGACCGATACTCAAGAAAACGCCCTATGAACTTTACAAAGGAAGAAAGCCTAACCTCTCCTATTTTCATGTCTTTGGATGTAAAGTTTTCATTCATAATAATGGAAAAGATAACTTGGGAAAATTTGATGCTAAGTCGGATGAAGGAATTTTCATAGGTTATTCTCTTCGTAGTAAGGCATATAGAGTGTTCAACAAGCGTACTAAGACCGTAGAGGAGTCTATTCATGTTGTCTTTGATGAATTTGATGCTCGCTTGGCGAGAAAAGGTATTGTTGATAATGTTGCAGGTTCTTATGATGATGATGAAGAAATCGTCAAGGAAAAGGAACCGGAAGAAGAGAAAACGCAGGAACAAACGGAGCTTCCTAAGGAATGGAGAACATTGAAGAACCACCCGATTGACAATGTCATTGGTGATATAACGCAGGGAGTTTCTACTCGTAATTCTCTTAGGAACACAATTAATCACATGGCCTTTGTTTCAAAAATTGAACCAACAACCGTTTTGGATGCTATTAATGATGAACATTGGTCTATGGCAATGCAAGAGGAGCTTAACCAATTTAAACACAATGATGTTTGGGAATTGGTGCCTAGACCTAATGATCATTCCGTTATTGGCACAAAATGGGTGTTTCATAACAAACTCGATGAAAATGGTATAATCACTAGAAACAAAGCTAGGCTTGTAGCTAAAGGCTACAATCAAGAAGAAGGCATTGATTATAAAGAAACTGATGCACCGGTTGCACGTTTAGAAGCTATTCGTTTATTGCTTGCATTTGCATCTACAATGGATTTTAAACTTTATCAAATGGATGTTAAAAGTGCCTTCCTTAATGGTATCATTCAAGAGGAAGTGTATGTCGAACAACCCCCGGGTTTCGAAGACTATGAGTTTCCCGAACATGTCTTCAAACTCAAAAAGGCGCTTTACGGTCTCAAACAAGCACCTCGTGCTTGGTATGAACGGTTAAGCAAATTTCTTTTGGACCATGAGTTCAAACGGGGTCAAGTCGACACTACTCTTTTTATCAAGAAAGATAACCAAGACATCCTTTTGGTTCAAGTTTACGTAGATGATATCATATTCGGTGCTACTAGCGAGGTTTTGTGCAGGGATTTTTCCGATATGATGCAAAGTGAATTTGAAATGTCAATGATGGGAGAATTAAAGTTCTTCCTTGGGCTGCAAATTAGACAATGCAAAGAAGGAACATTCGTGTGTCAAACAAAATATTGTAGGGAATTGCTTAAAAGGTTCGATGTTACCGAATCCAAATCCATTGACACACCAATGAGCACCTCTTGCTATCTCGACAAGGACGAAAAAGGTAAAGATGTTGACATCAAGCGCTGCCGATGTATGATCGGCTCCTTACTTTATCTTACCGCGAGTATACCGGATATCATGTACTCCGTTTGTATATGCGCTAGGTATCAATCATGTCCTAAAGAGTCGCACTTGGTTGCGATCAAAAGGATAATGCGATATCTCGCGGGCACGTTGAATGTAGGTCTTTGGTATCCCAAAGGTTCAACATGTCATGTTGTTGGCTATTCCGACTCGGATTTTGCAGGTTGCAAACTGTTAAAATAAAGGCCCAACGCTAGAGGGGGGGGTGAATAGCGTTTAAAACAAAATCGCAGGAAATTAAAACGAGAGCGTTAAAGTAAAGAGCGTAAGGAAGGAGCACACCGGATTTTATCCTGGTTCACCACAACGTGTGGCTAATCTAGCCCCCCGAGAGACTCTCTCGAGCTACACTAACTCCGTTAAGCTTAAGGGTGCTTAACAAACCGATACAACTTGAGAACCCGAGTCACACGAGCCTCAACACCTTTGCTCGGAGATACCGCACTCCAAGACTTCTCACGAAGGAACAAGGAACTTCCTTCGAGTTTACAACAAGGGAACAAACTCCCTTAAAGTGTATGAAAACACTTAAACACTCAGGAATAAAACTCTCACAAAGAGTAGATATGAGTGAACTAGTAAACGCTCAAGAACACGACAATTTCTTCAAGAATTGGCTCTCAAATAGCTAAGAAAAATGGGAATGCTTATGCAATCAAAGAGTATTGAAATGTTGAAGAATTGTGTGTTGAAAGAGAGGATTTGGGTGCCATTTTATAGCCCAAAAAAGGGATAAACCCGTTGCTAGAATTTCCAACAGGATGAAGACAAATTTTTCAGGGACACAGGCTGATAGTCGATTGTCAAACCATGATAATCGATTATCCAAAGATTCCCTGTCCAAAAATTTAAAATTCTTTCCGTTGGAGGACAACGGTAACCCAGATAATCGATTGTCAACAAGTGATAATCGATTATTGGTCCTCTCTGAAGATTCTGGGTTTTGGCTGCAAAAGCTGATAATCGATTATTGCAAAGCTGATAATCGATTATTGCGTGCTTCAGAACTTGGAAGTTCAAAGCTGCAATGGCTGATAGTCGATTGTCACTAAGGTGTTAATCGATTATCACCCAGCTAAAGTCTAGCCAGCTGAAACCCGTTTTGAAAAACCGAGGTCCAAAAACGAAGTGTTCCCAAAAGTAAAAACCAAGTTTGAAAAACATTGTATATGGTATAAAATAGTGAAAACAAGACTTGTTTGGTAAAAACCAAGTCCTCAAGGTCGTAAATCACGTGCGTACGGTTTTGACCGTTTTTTTTACATGTTAGACCGATTGACCAAGATACAAGAGTGGTTTTTATAAAATAATTATTCGGGAACCTTTAAAATATGCTCAGAGATAAAAACAGGGTTTAAAATATTGAAAACCACGGAGTTGGTTCGGGCGCCAAAAACCGAACGCCGAACGCCGACTTAGGTGGTTTTGGTTCTGAGCAAGGACCAAGGATTTTAACAATAAAGAGATTTATCTAAAATGTTTATTTTGATGCATAAAAAAATTTTATGATTTTGTAAAATAATTTTGACTCTTTGAGAACCGAGACTTGAATTGATTATCGGTTTTGATCACAAAAGACCGACTCGACTAAGTCTTCAATTCTTGATCTTGTCCTTGAGTCTTTTAGGTCTTGTTCCAAGCCATTCTTCACGCCTTGAGTTATTCAACGAAACTCTTCATATCCACGGCGGTTTGGCAATTATCAAAACCTGTCAGAAATGAACACGACTTTAGTTTAACGTACAAAGTGTGTTCCAACACAAACTCGATAGGAAAATTACCAGCGGTACTTGCCACTTTTTCGGTCATTCGCTAATCTCGTGGTTTAGTAAGAAGCAGGTTAGTGTTGCACTTTCCACCACCGAAGCGGAATATGTCGCTGCGGGAAGTTGTTGTGCCCAAATTCTTTGGCTAAAACAACAACTAGTGGATTTCGGTCTCATACTTGATCACATCCCTATTAGGTGCGACAATATGAGCGCTATTAGTCTAACGAAGAACCCCGTTCTTCACTCGAGGACTAAGCACATAGAAATTAGGCATCACTTCATACGAGATCACGTCCAAAAGGGAGATGTCACAATTGAGTTTGTTGAAACGAAACATCAATTGGCAGACATTTACACGAAACCCCTTAGTAGGGAGAGTTTCTTCCACATTCGGAACGAACTTGGAATTTTGGATATCTCTATGAACTAATCCATTCTTTTTTATTGACTATACTAATTTGAGCGTCGGAGGCGCGATAAATTCTTTTTTGCAGGGCTTTTATTGTAGGTATCTCTTCCCTTGGTATTCAACCGATTTGGACTTGATTTTTTTTCTGTCAAACAAGTTTTAATCGATTACTCCTCGAAGAGAAATCGATTAGTCGCCTCTGTCCCTCTTAATCGATTACTTGACTTTTGTTAATCGATTAAAATCCGAAACTTTTTGCTCTGCGTCACTTTAATCGATTAATTTGGTTACATTAATCGATTAGACTCATCTGTCCATCTTAATCGATTAACCACGTTTGCTTAATCGATTAATAGCTTGAAACGCAAACGGTTTGGTTCAGCTCCAATTTTAATCGATTAAAATGATTCATTTAATCGATTTTGCCTCGGCTGTGTTCCTTAATCGATTAAATACTTTCTTTTAATCGATTAATATTTGATTTACGCCCTATATCCAGCCCAGGCTTCGTCTTCTTCGCCATTCTCCTGTTAAGAAATCAGAAACCCTAACACCTTCTCTTCTCCAATCTTTCTCAAATTTCTTCCATCTTCTCACCTAATCCCATCAATTTCAAAGAGGAAGGATGCCAAGGTGCAAGAACACTTCCTCGGGTCAAGAAACCGCGGCAGAGGAGAATGAGAGGCCATGGCGTCGTGAAGGGAGCAAGTACGTTCACATACAAACGGGTCTCGCCTTCAACACTGGGGCTTCAGAGAGGTTCCACAACACCTTCCTGACGAAGGAGATTGTCTCTCCTAAGATCGTGAACAAGGACCTCTTCAAATCGGCGACCTATGCCCCGAGTAAGTCTCTGTTTCTTCAGCAAGGTTTGCTTCGTTTCATTCATTTGACGTATGAATTCTTTTGTCCAAATCTTATACGTCAATTTTATGCAAATCTTCGTACCACTAAGGGAGGTTCGCCATCTCTCATTTCCTATGTTGACGGCAAAACCGTTTTCATTGACGGTGCCGGTTTGACTTCTTTGTTTGGCCTTCGTCGCGGTGAAATTACCGAAAACTTGGATGAAACATTCCAAGATGAAGCAATTTGGCGACAACTCGGGTTAGATCATCGTGACCTCAAGTTTAGAAATTCTAGCAACCCGAGTGTCATTAATCTCACTTTAATTCAACGCGTCCAACAATACATCTTCTCATATGTTTTGTTGCCCCGTGATTCGAACCATGGCGTTGTCAACAAGGACGATATTCGTTTGTTTCACGTCCTGTTGAACGATGTCAAATTTGAATGGGTTCACTTCTTTATCGTTGCACTTAGCGATGGCACTCGTTTTTCCCATCTCCGTTTTGCCATCCCCATTATGCATATCCTTGCTCATTGCAAAATAGACTTTACTCGGGACACTCAGGTGCCGGTCAAGAAGACGTGTTTCATCACTAAAGCCAAGTTTTCCCGGATCGTGTATCGAGAGGAGGGCGATGCTGCACCAAATCTGGACCTGATAGTCGCCGAAGAAGAATAAGAGAGCCAAAACGAGACTCAAGCTGAGTCATCTCAAGCCGGAGGAAGTCGAGCAACGGAGCGCGTCACTCGTCAACGGAGGACTCGTCCAAGAGAAGAAGCACTGGAACCTTCTTGGGTGAAGAAGATCTTCGATACTCTCACATGCATCCGAGATGACGTTCGCCACGTCAACGAGAGGATGACTCGTCTTGAGCAATCTCGCTCCTACCGTGGCCCGCGTCACAGTTTTGGCGGAGGAGCTCGTCCGGCAAACTCTCTTTGATTGTTATTTTCTTTTCTTCTTGACTGATTATGATACATTGTTATTTGTTATGACTCTTTTGGTGGATGATGATGTTTCCTTTCGTTGATGTTAGTTGATATTAACTGCTTGTGTATTATTATCATTGTTGGTTTGGCAATATTGTTCTTATTTAGAACATGTTGTCCCTTTGTGGCATTTTTTTTAAGAGTTCTCTTTTAAAGAAAACTCTTGCCATTTTTTTTCCTTCATTATCCCGGCATTGTTTAAGGGGGAAGGTTATCAGTTGATAATGCCAAAAGGGGGAAGGAAGGATAGTTGAGAAAAATTTTTTCCGCTTATTACTCCGATGATTATTTTTACTGCACTTCTCTAACCTTGCAGGGGGAATTATTCTTAAAAGGAAGTAATCTCTGAACTCTTACTTTGCTCTTTCTCAACTATGTTTGTCATTATCAAAAAGGGGGAAATTGTTGGACATGAGTTCAAACCCCTTTTTCTATTTCTTCTGGAATATTTTTTTGTTTTGATGAATGACAAACAGGATGATTAATTTCAAGCTGATCGAAAATTTATTTTCGTATCGAGAAAAGCAAAGAAGGGTATCAAGAAGTTTACGGCGATATAAATCGACGACCACCCCTACGCAGATTTTTTTTGAAGTGAAGTGAAGACTCCGAAGATTTTTTTTAAGTCTAGGAATATTTGTAAGGGTGACAATATCTTCTGCACAAACAAATTAAATTTCTGAGGGATAAAATTATTATTTTTGAGTCAGTTGAAAAATTACTTTTCCTCTGTCTAAAATATTTTATTGAGTAAGTTTCAAAATAAGTGTGTCAAAATTTCTTAAAAACATTCTTTTAAGATTACACATTTTTTTGGTAAGAAAAATATACTCTAAATATTTTTCGTATACATCGTTTGACACACAAAATAATTTTTGGACTCACATTTTCTCCCCTATTCAAAATCATTGAATAAGGGATATTATTTTTGAGGAGCGTTCTTGTTATTCTCGTTGTCTCAAACAACGAATATAAAGCCAATGCCCTTCTCATCGCACTTGGCTTGGGCCCTTCATGTTTACGCATTATTTTTTACTTTAATCGATTAATTTATCTAAAATAATCGATTAGATCCAATTTCTCAGCGCTGGATTCCTCAGGCCAATAATCGATTAAATTTGTCCATTTAATCGATTAGTTTAAACAGAGCAGAATAATTGATTTTTCTCTCTTTTTTAATCGATTAATTCCACTTTTGGTTTCAAGCCTTTTCGCTTCTGTACACTTTAATCGATTAAAATTCCTAATTTAATCGATTAATTCTGTCTGGTGCATATCATCAGCTTTCTTCAACGGCTTTATTTTCCTCAGCCTATTTAATCCCTCATTCTCCTTCATTTCTAGACACACCTCTTGCACTCCAATATATTCTTTGAGCTATATTCATCCTTTGCTTCATCTTCCTCATCAAAATATTATTTTTGAGAGTTAGAAATATTTTCTTTGAGTGCTAAAGAAGTTGTCTTCCATAGAGCTTAAATTCTTCAACACTACTTTGCTCAATTGTGTGAGCTTTCATTCTTGTGTTGCAAACTCAATCTCTTTTGAGTGTTGTTCTTAAGACTTGTGTGACTCAAGTCTTGTTGTTGTAAGAAAGTGAGGCTTGTGTGATTCAAGTTCTCAAGTTGTACCAGTTTTTCAAGCACCCGTTGAAGCTTGAAGATTAGTAGGACTTTCGAGAGAGTCTCTCGGAGGACTGGATTAGCCACGAGGTGGTGAACCAGTATAAATCTCGGTGTTCTTCTTTCCCTTACTCTCTTTATTTATTCCTGCGATTCTATTATTTCACACACGCGAAAAACGCACATTCTTGAAAACAACTCTATTCACCCCCCCTCTAGAGTTGCACATTTGTCTAACACTATTTAGGTAGATACATAGTTCCAACTGATGAGCTGGGCTCTCAGCTCTTGGTCTGGTGTTGGGCGAACAATATTACTACAACCGGACCAGGACACCTTTTCACCGTACTTGTAATTGGCTAAGGCACGTCTTACAAGCAGACTACTTTTGTTAGGAACAGAGTTCCAATTAAATCATAAAGATCCAATTACACGCAGGCCGTATTATAAGGCACGACACGCAGGCCGTATTATAATCAAATAAACTATAGCCACAATCATCCACCATTCATATCATACATCCACACGAGCAATAGAGATATACATACACCGGGTGAACCGCGCTCACCCCAGACAGTTCTAGAAAAATACTACGGAAGTAAATATTTTCTAAAACTCATAAAATTAAATTAGATGTCCAAATAAATCAAATAAAATTTTATACTATCATTTTATATAATCTGGATATTCGGCCAGCATAAAAAAAAAATTCTAGAATATTTCAAATGACCAAAATGCCCTTTTGCAAAATTATATTCAAAAAGGCCATTAAAATTTTGAAACAATTTTGCAAAAATCATGAAAATTAAATTTCAACTTCCAATAATTATTTTCAACATTTATAAACCTGGAAATAAAATTTCCAAAATTTATAAATCATTATTTCCAAAATATATTAGTTAAATCTCAATAAGTTATAAAATGCCATTTAAATTATTTTCGAAAACATTAAATTATAAAAATTTAATATTTTGAAAAAAGGATTTCTGGACCTGGAATCCTTGCAAAAAGGATTCACACTTCTTCAAGAAGATTGCTGAGATTAGGGACTCTCTTTTGCAAAAGTGTGGTGACAGATTTATGATTGAAGACAATCTGTGTGATATGGGGGATTTTAAGGCCACCAAGGTCTATGATCTTTTGAGGTCCAAGGGTAACATTAGACCTTGAATGAAAGCAATTTGGAAGCCTTATATCCCTTCTAGATACTCCTTCACTGTTTGGCTTACCCTCCGAGGAAGACTTTCTACAAAAATGAATCTTCACTTCCTACAGCTGGCTAATAGGAATTGTGAATTCTGCCATACTGAGGAGGAAACTGCCCATCACCTTTTCTTCCTTTGTGAGAATATTGCTCTCATTTGGGGAGCCATCAGAAACTGGCTTAAAATTGCACCAGCCTTATCCACACTTGAGAGAGCCATTGAATGGGTAGGAAGACAGAGACGTAGTCATTGTGCTAAGAGGAAAATGTGGAGACTGGCAATCATGTGCACTGTCTACACCATCTGGAGAAGGAGAAATGGATGCTATTTTGACCATGAAGGATTCAACACTGATACTATCATTTACAAAATCAAAGTGGGGGTATATAAGGTGATGCAGAGATTATACCCCCAGGAACCCCTGATCCTTTGATTGTTGTGCTTGTGACCAACCTCTGGTGGTACTACTTTGTTTGTGTTCCCTTAGAACCAAGGTAAAGTCTTTCCTGAGGATACCTTGGTTCTAAACCTTGTCATTTTCCCTTTACCTCCAATGATAACTCTGTGTTTGAGGGGTGGTTGTTCCTTGCCTGACTGTTTGGGGTGGTGAAAATGAAGTTAACCCTTTTGACCCTGTGTGGGTTGAAGAGTTAACTTCTGGTCCTGGGCTGACTTGGAAACAGTTCAAATAGTAGATACCCAGTTTCTGGATAACTAAAGTTTGAGCTGGGTCCAGATGTTGGTCCTTGGGGTGTTGGAACAGTTTCTCTTCTGAGTTAGCTGTTCCTTGGGTTGGGCCAGCCTTAATGGCTTAGTCTCTGGACTATGGTATTGGGGTGGTGGAAACAATTTTACCTCTTTATACCCCTTCTGGATATAAAGAGGTACCATTGGGTCCCGGTTTAGGTGTCTTCACCCACCTCCTTTCTTTCATCCCCTCCCCCTCCCTTCTCTTCTTCCCCTCTTTTTCCTCCCTCTCCTCTTTCCCTTCCCTACTTCTCTTTCTGCTGGACACAATCCATTACATAAGCCTGCTCCCTCCTTTGAGTGGGACTATGTAGATGGTTGTGTTTGGCCTGGGTTTGTTGGGGTGGGTTAACCCCTTGTGGGTGGCTGAAATAGACTTAAGTCTTTGTACCCCTTCTGGATACATTGACTTAAGTGGGGGTCCTGTTGGGGGTGTTTGCACCCTGCCTCCTCCTTGTTTGTTTTCCTCCTCTTCCCCTTCTTCCTTCTTTCCCTCTTCCCACACCCTTCTTATGTTTCTTCACTTCTCTCTCACCTTTCTCTTGCTCTAGGACTTATACCACAATTCATATTACATCTCTTTCTTTGACTTCTATATGTATAAAGGCTAGTCCTCCTTGCTGTGCTGATTACTTGGTGACTGGTTCTGAAATATGTTTGAATTACTGTAGATCTTGTGATTGGAGACTCATTGCCTGGTGCTGCACACCATGTTATGTGCTTAATTAAACTGGCTTTGCAGAGATTGGATTTATGATTTAGCTGTGATGATTGAAGAGATGATGCACTCTTCGAAGGGAGATGGACACACCTGGTTGCATTAGATGTTTTACTGATGGCTGTCAACTTGGATCTTGGGTGGCAGGTAGCCGTTCTTGTGTAGACTATCTACTTCATGGGTTCAGACCTTTGCCCTTTTGTGTGTGAAAGGGGGGTCTTGATCTTCTAAACCTGTTTGCTGAGATTGGCTATACTTGATACTACTGAAGCTAACCACTGCCTTGCTTGACTCAACTGGAATGTAGAACGCGCTGCAACAATTGAGTTTGGATTTGAAGCTTGTTTCGTTCTCTTTGTAATCTTCTTAGTTGTGTTGGTAATGGGTTAAGCTTTGGAATGTACCTATGAGGTTCTGGTCCCCAAATGCTCTATCTCATATAGGGTCTCAACTGGGCACACCCACGTACACTGATGGCCTCACTCACACAGCTGCTTCCAAGTTGTCTGATGAAGATCAGGTAGAGAATGATGAGCTTAAATACCAGAGGCCTAATTATTGCAGAATGTTGATAAACATGGACCTATCCCTTTTACCACCTACTTCTGTTGAGGTGGATTTTGTTGGGGGTAGCTATGTTCAAAAGGTTGAGTATGAGAACATGCCTCAATACTGTTATCACTGTAAGTGTTTTGGCCATGACCCCTTTAACTGCTCAGTTCTTCATGAGATCAACAAGAGAAGATTCAATGAAGAACAAAAAGCAAAAGAGAGGGCTAGGGTTGAAACCCTCAAAACCATAATGCTTACAGAAGCACAAGTAACAACTGGAAAACAACAACAACCACAGAAGGGAAAGGATAATGGGAAAGATGATGTGAACAACACTGCTGAATACAAAGGAAAGGAAAAGGATAGCTCAGGTGGTATGGCCCAAAACCCAAATGATCCTGGCCCATTCTTTACTACCCACAATGAGGATGATGGCTTCACACAAGTAGGAGGTGGGAAGGGCAAACTTACAACACACCCTATCAGGGTTGGAAAGCAGAGAACTGGTTACAACAAAGGGGGAGGTCAGCCTGGAGGTTACAGAAGTGGGGCAAACAGAGGAATGGGAAGGGGCTATGGCCCTTACCGTTGATGAGGTTACTTTGTTGGAATATTAGAGGCCTTGGCAAGGCCTCTAAGCAAACCTTTTTGTGTAAATACCTTTTTCACCTTGGTGTCAACTTATTTTGTGCTTTGGAAACAAAAATGAATACTGCCAAACTTAACCTTTTTGCTAAAAATAAACTCCCATCATGGAGCTTTTCACATAATTTTGACCTTATTGATGATGGGAGAATGGCAGTTTTTTGGAATTCTACTTTTGTGGAGTGCACCATTATTCATGTCACTGACCAACTTATGCATTGTAAGATCAAGTGCCTCATTTCTCAAAGGAGTTTTTATGTTTCTTTTGTTTATGCCCTCTACTGTGTTACTGCCAGAAGGGGGTTGTGGGATTTTTTGACTAACATTGCAAGTGAGCTCACTAGCCCTTGGGCTATCATGGGGGATTTCAATGCAGTTATCAGCTCCACTGAAAGAGTGAACTGCCAAACCCAGAGTGCCTACTACATGATAGATCTCAGACAGTTCAGTATCAACAATGCCCTTAATGATGCTAACTCATCAGGGCTGGAATTTACTTGGAACAAAGGTGAAAAATGGGCCAAACTTGACAGAGTTCTGATCAATGATGTGTGGGAGAATATGCAATGGGATTGTTGGGATGAGTTTAGAGACATGGAGGTAATCTGTGACCACTGTCCAGTGTTGCTGAAACTTATGAATATCCAGAACCAGAGCACCAGGCCTTTTAAGTTTTACAATATGTGGCTCAAGCATGAAAATTTTGATATGGTGATCAAGGAGAATTGGAATCAATGGGTCAATGGAACAAGGCAATACAGATTATGTGTCAAACTCAAGAAACTGAAACAACCTTTGAGGCTCCTGAACAAACAACACTTTGGCCATATTTCTCAGAGAGCTGAATCTGCCAGAAAGGAATACAGCCATCTCATGCGGGAGTTGATCCTGGAACCTGACAACCCCTCCCTTCTGATTAAGAGTGTTGAACTCAGAAACAAAGCAAGTCTCCTCATGGATGCTGAAAGATCTTTCTTCCAACAGAAGACTAAGTGTGAACTGCTCTTTTAGGGGGACAAATGCACCAAAATTTTCCATGACCTTATGAGGAAAAGGAATCATAGCAGTGCCATCCCATTCATTGTTACAAATGATCAGAGAATCACCACCAGTTTAGAGGAGATTGAAAAAGAATTTACTGAGTACTTTACCAATCTCTTTGTAATCACCGTTCCCATTGAACCTGTTGATTGGAATGTTTTTGAAGAGGGCCCTCTCATCCCCAACCATGCAGCTAACAACCTCATCAGAAGGGTGACTATTGAAGAGGTTAAGGATGCACTCTTTTCAATTGGAAGCAACAAATCCCCAGGCCCTGATGGTTACACCTCTGCTTTTTTCAAGGAAAAGTGGGATATTGTTGGAAAGAATCTGTATGAAGCAGTATCTGAATTCTTTATAAGTGGGAGAATCCTTAAGCCACTCAACCATGCTATTGTGGCCTTGATCCCTAAAGTTAAAGTGAACCCTACTGTTAGGGATTTTAGACCCATAGCCTGCTCCAATGTAATCTATAAAGTCATCACTAAGATTTTGTCCAACAGAATGAGTCGCATACTTCCTGATATCATTCACCAAGCACAGTCTGCCTTTGTGGGTGGTAGAAATCTGATGGACAAGATACTGCTAGCCCAACACTTGGTTAGAGGGTATGCTAGGAAAAGAAGTCCTCCTTGTTGCATGCTTAAAGTGGATATAACCAAGGCATATGACACTATCTCTTGGGAGTTTTTGAAGAATGCCATGACTGGCCTTGGATTACCTACTAAATTCACTGCTTGGGTAATGGAATGCGTCTCCTCTGCATCCTTTTCCTTATCTTTGAATGGTGGAATTCATGGCTTCATCAAATGCAAAAGAGGAATTAGACAAGGAGATCCTATGGCACCTACCTTGTTCTTATTCTGCATGGAATACCTCTCTAGACTTCTGAAGAAAATGACCAGAGAGAGGAGATTTAACTTCCACTCTAAATGCTCCTCTCTGAAGATAACACACATTGCCTTTGCTGATGATATCATGTTGTTCTCCAGAGGGGACAAAGAATCTGTCCAGGTCCTTGCTGATGCCTTGAAGCACTTCTCCTTTGTCTCAGGCCTCCATGTCAATGCACAAAAATCAAACATCTATCTGGCATGGCAGATTAAGGGGAATAAGCAGCATATCCTCAACTTGGTGAACTTCCCTCAAGGACTTTTACCAGTTAAATACCTGGGACTGCCTCTCACTTCACAAAGGGCATCAGAGAGGGATTTTGCACCATTGATTGAAACAGTTGATGATAATATAAGAATATGGAACACAAAGACTTTGACTAAAGTATTGGGATGAACTCCTTGTAGATGGAAAATTTAGCACTGCAAAGGTGTATGATTTACTGAGAGTCCATTTGCCTCCTAAATCCTGCATGAAAATGATTTGGCGAAGCTACATTCCACCCAGATTCTCTGTTACAACCTGGCTTGCCATTAGAAGGAGGTTATCAACCAAGGTGAATCTGGGATTTATCCCCATGGAGAATAGGAATTGTAGCTTCTGTGGACAAGACCTTGAGAACACTGAGCACCTTTTCTTTGCTTGCACTGCATCCCAACAGATTTGGAAGGGTGTGAAAGATTGGCTCAAAATTCCTTATGCAATCTCAACTATTGAAAGAGTCATTAAATGGCTCCTTGGAATACATAGAGTGCATGGTAACCTGAGAAACATTTGGAGATTAGCAGCAATGAGCACCATACATCATATTTGGAAGTTGAGAAATGTTGTGTATTTTGAGGGCAAGAGTGTGGACTGTGATGCAACTACTTGGAAAATCAAGGTGGGGGTCTATAAGATTTGCTACAGAATCTATCCTAATATTGCACTGTAAGCCCTCTCTCTTTGAACTTATGACTCGTTGGTTTGATTGGGTTTAAGTGTATTAATGATGTCCTCATTAAACCACTTAACCTTGTTTTCTTGGTACATCATTGACTCTATCATACTGGTTTATCTAGTCTGAATAGTTTAATGATGTACCATGGGTGGGGTTTTTTACTCCTGGCTGTTGGTTGGTGGATAACAGGCCACATAGTGCTTACCCTAGTTGGATAAGCAATATGTTCCCCGGGATCAGGGGGGGTGTTTTCCCTTGGCGGTTGGTGGCTTGGATACTCATCATTCTCTGGTTATTCTTTTTTGAATAACTCTAGAATGTTTTGAATCCTGGGTTGGGTGGTTGGACCCCTTCGGCTTTGCTGATGGGGTGGTGGAAATAAATCAGACTCTATGTACCCCTTTTGGATATGTAGTGACTGACTTAGGTCCTGGTTGGGGTGTTTACACCCATTTCCTTCTTTCTCTCCCTCTCTTCCCCTTCTTGCTGTTCACCCTTCTCTTCTTTGCCTCCTCCTTCTCTCTTGGTCATAACCTGGTTGTTCATACTCCAGTCACTCTTCAGATGGATTATAAGCAGACTTGGTTATGACCTGGGTTCCTTTTGGGTGGGTGGACCCTTTGGGTGGTGGAAACAGGTCATTCTTTGTATGCCCCTTCTGGATATATAAAGAATGACTTGGGTCCCAGGTTGGGGTGTTTCACACATCCATTCTCTTTCTTTCCCCCCCCCCCCCTCCCTTCTTCTTTCTTCTTCTCTTCCCTTCACCACTTCTCTTTGTTGTATTTAGGTGCCCTAGCGGCAATCAAATACCTATGTAACTGTACACTTTATCATGAATGAAAGGCCTTGAAGTATGTTTTATATCTCGTGTAACATAACATAGCTTCAGTCCATAGACGATAGCGCTTCAGTAACATAGATGAGGACTACGATGTTCTGATTATGAGACTGTTACTTCTTGACGAAGGCTATGTCTAGAATATCCCTAGTCGCACTTTATGATAATACGGACGTCATAACGTATCAAGACTAGTACGTACGAGATGAGATAGTTGCGTCTCATAGACTATAGGTATTGTGATATCTTAATCTATACGTAGGTGCATATTATATCGATAATATGTGACTGGATTGACCCATCTTGAAAATACTGCATGGATCTACAGTAATGTGTTTATCAGTATTCTCAAATCGACCTTGCTATAACTATCCTCGGACTTGAAGTTATTACATTCTCTGATATGTGGGGCCATATGCTTTGATTCATAACTAATGCTATCTGAAATACTGGTAGACGTACAGTTATGCGTTGGGTATGCCGCTAAGCATATTTAGAGATGTGAATAATAGATACAGGATCTGTCCCTTCTACTGTATAGAAGTATAATGTCAATGGGCCCACTGAATAGTAGGACTTGGGAAAGTGCATGGCCATGCCTAGATATGTCGCTATCTAGAGACTGATAAATATCTCATCCCTGCCAGTCTACTTGAAATTCAGTAAGAGTTGATTTAACTATACAAGGATACACATCCCATGCCTTTGTGTTAAATCATGACATTTAGGACAGAAGGATAATAGTTATAGAACGTCTTGTGTCGTAGAAGGTATTGATGAGATGAACGTCTTTTTTCATAATCTGGGGGTAATAATGTGTTGCTAGATACCGCTTATTATCTATGGTATTAATTTTATTAATATCATTGCCAGTGTTATGGATACCTAAAGGGTCACACACTTAGGACTTTTAAGGGAGTATTATACTACACCAGTGGGAGTAATATTAAATATATAGTTGTGATAATTTTATATATATATGTATTTCGAAAATACATATGTATTTTAAAATTATATTTTGTTTGTGTCATTTTAATTATATGATAATTATATTTTGAAAAAACAAATTTTATTATATATATATATATATATATATATATATATATATATATATATATATATATATATATATATATATATATATATATATATATATATATATATTACTTTTATTTTCATCATTTTAATTATATGATAATTATTGATGCAAAAATAAAATGTAATGTATTTTAATATGCTATGGCCGAAATTCTAAGGGGAAAAATACAAAACATATTTTGATATTCCACCTAATGATATATTTGATTTTATAATCAAATATTTGATTAACAATATTATACTTGTCTTGTTGTGTTGGTTGGGAACAATGAATTAAGCCTAATTTGTTTTTGTCCCTAAGCAATTTCCTAGCATTTTCTTAATACATTGTATTATATAGTGTGAGTATCCCTCCCCATTTCATGTGTGTGATTTTTCGGCCATCCGAATTTTAGAGAGAAGAAAATTATATTTTGTGTTCAAAGTTATTTTTCTAAAGTGTTAGAAATATACACAAAATATTATAAACAAATATTTATAAGATAAATATTTTTCTATATATTTATTACTCCCAAAGTAGTATTATTATAGTTTTTACTATCCTATATTAAACTTGCTAGCACAAGTTTAATCTTGGACTCCGGAGCAAGTTCGTGTGGATACATTGGAGGCTTCATACGTTTGGCGCTACGTTCATCTCCTCAAAACCAACCCCGACCGTTCCTCCGTTCTTTGTTTTCACCGTTAAGGTAAATTTCTTACTATAGCTAGTAATTTACGTAAGTTGTTCTTGGGTGGAATCGAGTTTTGGACTATAAATTTTTGTTTTCCGCTGCGTTATCCAAGCCTCGTTTCCCAACACTCTTTGCCTCCCTCTCTCCTCTTTTTTCCTCTGTGCTCTGGAGTCAAACCATGCCACACATTACCTTTTTTCCTTTGAAAGAATGTGCTAATTGGTTTGCCTCCCTTGTCCCTTGACTTTGTTGGAACATTGTTTGAACTCATTGCTTTTGATGTTGGACCCTCTGAAGTTGACCTAGTTCTGATGTTGGACCCTCTGAAGATGACCTAGTTCTGATGACCTTGGCCACTCTAACCTAGCCATGGCATAGCCTCTCCTTATTTGCATAAGGGAGTTTCTGATTTCTTGCCACATGGCCTGGTAGGCTGAGAAAATGCTGGAATTAGGGCCACTACTCCTGCCTCTGTTTTTAGTGGGTGAACTAGAACACTATGAGCAGCTGGTGACTCATTGGACCTGACCTGGAATATTATGCTTTGACTCTCCTCAATTGGTTCCCTGTTTGCAATCTTGCTTTGAATGATGTTGCAGCTCTCAACAATAAATGGAATGATTTGGCTGCTGTTTTCTTTTGCTACTTGCTGTTTGTGATTGTACCTCTGTTCAGATCAAGACTTTGGCTAGTGAATCTTGAGAACTGGAGCTTGTTTGTTGTATTTTCACTGGAATTGGAACCTGTCTACTTAACTACCTGTTTGTAGAAGATTTGGCTTGTACCCCATGCTTTTGATGTATTGGCCTCCCTGTTTGTAGAAGAGTTTATACTCTTTGAAGGGATATGGGCACACTTGTTTACAATGGCTGTTTTTAGATGTGGCTTTGACTCCTGTTTTGGCTCCCCTGTGTTGTACAACAGCTGTTACTCTCTTCGAAAGGACTTGGACATACATGTTTGCAATGGTTGGTTTGTTATGAGTTTGCTGAATTTTGAGATGTGGCTTTGACTCCTCCTGTTTTGGCTTCCCTGTGTTGTACAAGAGCTGTTACACTCGTCAAAGGGACTTGGGTATACCTGTTTGCAATGGGAGCTCGCTGGTGCCTTCACTGGAGCAGTTGCAAACATGATGCTGTTGCTGTTTTGGCCTCCCTGTGTTGTAGAAGAGCTGTTAACCTCTTTGAAGGGAATCTTTTTAGGCCTTGGTTGTAATTGGTTGTAATTGTTTTCTGATGTATTGTGTTGTAATTACTTTGTAGATACGGTGTACTTGTAACTTCTTAAATATGCGTGTAACCATTTTGATGGTTAAGCATATAACATTGATGTACCTTTTATGATTTGGATAATACTCGGTAATAAATAGAGTAATGGAGTCTGACGTCTTCTTCTCTCTAGCCGCGAATGAACAGTAAAGCGAGGGGGGTTTTCACGATTTCTCCATTGTTTCAAGCTCAAATCTTGAGATTTTTGGAGCCTTGGGTGCGCCTTTAGCTGATGCAATTCGATCCGGGTATTTTTGATGGCTATCCTTCTGAGATTCCGACTGGTTTTTAATCCCCTTCCATGTTATGAAGGTGGATTTCAACATCTTTTGAATTTTCTTTCGATCTAAGGCATTATGGCATTCGAAGTTACTATTCACAGGGCGTCTGTGGAACACGATTAGTCCCAGGATTTTGCTCTTTTTTTGGCCAACCTTTTGTGGATTCATGAATTTCGTTTGACATATTGTTGATGCACTCATGAATTAATTGCCCAGAATTTATGCCTTGCGCTGGGGGCTGTTTTGTGCTGGTATTTTGTTGATGCTTTATCACGAACCAGCAGCCCATTAGCCATGATGATAATGGCTTGGAGATATTGTATGAATTTTGCTTAATATCATTGGAAAATAACTGCTGCAAATATGGGCTGGATTTTGGAATTTGCTGCTGATTTTTGCACTTCTTGTTTGTGTGCTTCTGGTCCTGTCTACTGCCCCTGTAAATGGAGCTCAAAACCTGGGTTTACACACCCCATTGTTTGAGCTGCTTATGTAATTACATGGTGGTATTTTGGCACTGTTTTGGGGCTGTTATAACCAATTTGAGATGCTGGATTTTGAGGGACTATTTGAAATGCTGGGCTGCTGATTTGAGGGACTGTGGGTGCATTTCTGCAGTAGCTGCTAGGAAATAACCTTACCTTGGTTACCTCATGGACATTATGTTTGATGGCCAACCTTTTTGTTTGTATTGATGGAGCTGTTTTGGGGTGAGTGGGCACATTGTGGGCAGCATATGGGCAGAGAATTGGATGTGAGTTTGCAGCTGTTCTTTTCCTCCCGCTGCCCCTGGGTTTGCTTCATATTTAGATCGTGTGGGCTGGACCTACTGCCCTTGAACTTCTTCAAGGGAATTGGAGATTCATTGGTGGGGGGCTGATCCAGTTTGCACTCTTCAAGGGCTGCCGATGCCCATGGTTTTGCCTCAGCTGTGGAGCTGTTTTGTGAGAGATGATACAATGCTGGCCTAACATATTTGGGCAGTGGTGCGCTGGAATGAAGTTGGTTTGACAATGGAGCTGAATCTCTTGGGCATGATGGTCTAATTGGTTAGCTTCTGATGCCCCTGGTTTTGCCTCATTTATTGAGGTAATACCAGGAAGATCTGCTATCTCTAGATCTATTGCAACTAAGGGTTAGAGTTGGAACTCCGATCTGTATCTTCTCTCTCCTCTGCTCTGGCATCTCTAACGGTTACTCTTCTTCCTCGGAGTAGTCGCCGGTGCGTCGACAGCACCCGTCCTCTCTGCCGGCGGTTTAGACGGTAGTCCGACGGCGGCGGGCGGCGGCGGAACCCAGGTAATTACACACCTACCCCCACCCCCACCCCTTCTCCATCCGAACCAGATCCGTTCACCTTCCCTTTGTCTCGCCGAACCAGATCCGTTCACCTTCCCTTTGTCCGCCGACCTGTCCTACCCCCTCGCTGTCGACCTGTCCCCTCGCCCTACCCCCTCGCCGGAACCGGAACCTAGCTACCACTTACCCCACCACCTGTCAGCCCGGCTTGCCGCCGCCGACCAGTCCCCCCGGCCTCGCCCTTCGTCGCCGACCAGCCACCCATCATCACCAGCATCACCCCCGCACCCTCCCTCTGATACCCCCCCTCAACCCACTGCTTCCCCACCCCCTCACCCCACCCACCCTCAGATACCCCTCTCACAGCAGCGGAGCCACCCCCCAGCCCCCTCCCCACAGCGGACCCCCCACCCAGCGCCCCCAGCCCCAGCGGAACCTTCCCCCCGCCAGCCCCTAGTCAGTACACAACCCAGCCCCCTCCCTCACCACACTCTAGCTACAGTCCCCCACCCAGGCTCCGTCACCAGCCTTCCCTGCTCCAAACCTTCCCCGGGTTCTTATTGCTTTTACTGCTTTTATCGCTCTTCTGTGATTTGTGATTTGATTGCTGTTATTGATCTACTGTGTGTGTTAAGGTGTTGCTTTGATTGCTGACTTTTTGTGCTACTATTGTACTCTTTTACTGTTATTTGCATTGTTGCTCTTTCAGTCTTTAGTAGTGGTTCGTACCTTACTGTTTTTGTGTTAGTTGCTTCGTCTCTCCTTTGCTTTTTGGTGTTGCTGTGTAGGTGTAGTGGCGTGGGTTAGCAATGTAGCTATTAGGGCATATCCTGGGGTTGGGACGGGGGTAGGGGGTACGGGGGTAGGAGGGTCGCAGAGGGGGTAGTGTAGTGTCACA
Source organism: Cuscuta australis (assembly GCA_003260385.1). Taxonomy (NCBI): domain Eukaryota; kingdom Viridiplantae; phylum Streptophyta; class Magnoliopsida; order Solanales; family Convolvulaceae; genus Cuscuta; species Cuscuta australis. The sequence goes on along the minus strand of NQVE01000169.1, from coordinate 807,500 downwards.
TGTGCGTTTCGGCTCATGGAACATAGGGACCCTCACGGGTAAGTCGATTGAGTTGGTGCAAGTTCTCAAGAGGAGAAGGATTCAGGTGGCATGCGTGCAAGAAACCAGGTGGGTGGGCACTAAGGCGCGGGAGGTTGATGGTTTCAAATTGTGGTATTCAGGTTCAGCTAGGGGAAGGAATGGAGTCGGCATTCTGATGGCGCCGGAGCTGCGGGAGTTTGTGGTGGAGGTGAAGAGGATTAGTGATCGTCTAATGTTTATCAAGTTGGTTTTGGGTGGCTGTGCGATCAATGTCGTGAGTGCTTACGCCCCGCATGTTGGCCTGACAGACGAAGTTAGGAAGGAGTTTTGGGACGCCTTGGATGGGGTGGTTGTTGGTTTTCCACTAACTGAAAAAGTCGTCATTGGAGGCGACTTCAATGGCCATATTGGAGAATCGGCCGATGGCTTCGAGGACGTGCACGGTGGTTTTGGCTTTGGCAGCAGGAACCCATCAGGAGTTTCACTCTTGGAGTTTGCCAGAGCGAGTGATTTGGTGGTTGCTAACTCGTGTTTCCCTAAACGAGACGACCATTTGGCTACATTTGTTAGTGGAGTGGGGACGACACAGATCGACTATCTTCTCTTGCGCAGGTGTGATCGGGTGCTCTGCAAGGATGCTAAAGTAATTCCGAGTGAAAACGTCACTACCCAACACAAGCTTCTCGTGATGGATGTTATGATCAGGTGGGAAAAACATAGGAGAGCTTTGAGTGGCAACACACAAATCAGGTGGAGGAGACTAAGTGCGGAGAACATCGCTGAGTTGACCAGGCGAGTGCAGGAGAAAGGTGCGTGGGAATCGACCGGAGAGGCTACAGATATGTGGGTGCGGACTGCTAACTGCATCAGGGAATCAGCCAGGGAAGTGTTAGGTGTGAGCTCTGGCTCTAGGAGTAGGCGTCGGGGTGATTGGTGGTGGAGCGATTCCGTCCGAAGTAAGGTGGAAGCTAAGAAGTTGGCGTATTTGAGGTACATGGGCTGCAATGTTGAGGAGGTAAGAGCGGCGTTGCTAGTGGAGTACAAGAAAGCGCGTAAAGAAGCTAAGTTAGAGGTAACGAGGGCAAAGAATGCTGCTTTTGAACGCCTTTACAAGGATATTGAGGAGAAAGGCAGTGTTAATCCACTGTACCGGCTTGCTAAGGTGCGCGAGAGGAAGGCCCGAGATCTAGACCACGTGAGATGCGTGAAGGACAGCGATGGTAGAGTGTTAGTTGAGACTGCCAAGGTGGCTAAGCGCTGGGGGGAGTACTTTAGTGAACTCTTAAATGCGGGAGGAGACCAGAGGCTAGTTCTTGATGAGTTGGGACATCCTGGGGCATCTCGTGTGTATTGCCGGCGCATTTGCTTGGAAGAGGTGGTTCGGGCTCTCCGCGTGATGCGTAATGGGAGAGCTGTGGGACCAGATGAGATTCCAGTGGAGTTTTGGAAGCATGCGGGTCGTGATGCGTGGGTTTGGTTAACCAAACTCTTCAATGTTATCCTCCGGACAGCATGGATGCCTGATGAGTGGAGGGAGAGTCTCTTGGTCCCTCTGTTTAAAGGCAAAGGTGACATTCAGAGCTGCGAGAATTACAGAGGCATCAAACTGCTTAGCCACACCATGAAGGTTTGGGAGCGAGTTTTCGAGTATAGGGTGCGGAAAGAGGTTTGCATCTCGGAGAACCAGTTTGGTTTCATGCCTGGCAGATCGACTACAGAGGCCATTCATCTCGTGAGGAGGTTAATGGAAGAGTATAGGGCTAGGAAGAAGGACCTTCATATGGTGTTTATTGACCTTGAGAAGGCGTATGATAGGGTGCCAAGGGAGGTCTTATGGAGGTGCCTTGAGGCGAGAGGAGTGCCCATCGTGTATACTCGCGCGATCAAGGATATGTACGATGGGGCTATGACCAAGGTAAGGATTTCCGGGGGCGTCTCAGATTCCTTCTCGGTAGGGATGGGGTTGCACCAAGGGTCTGCTCTTAGCCCTTTTTTGTTCGCCTTGGTGATGGACGTCCTAACTCAAGGTGTTCAAGACGGGGTCCCATGGTGCATGCTTTTCGCGGATGATATTGTGCTTATCGACGACACGCGTGAGGGACTAAACAATAAGTTGGAATTATGGCGCCTTGCCCTTGAGACTAAAAGATTCAGAATAAGTAGGAACAAGACTGAATACATGGAATGTCGTTTCAGTGGCTGGGATACAGAATCTGAGGTGGAAGTCAAGATTGACTCTCACCTAGTACCTAAGGTAGACAGGTTTCGTTATCTTGGCTCGGTAATTCAGGCGGATGGGGAGTTAGATGCGGATGTTGGACATCGGGTTGGAGTGGCTTGGGCCAAATGGCGGTTAGCTTCAGGGGTGTTGTGTGATCCGAAGATTTCGCCTAGAATGAAAGGTAAGTTCTATCGATCCGTAGTCAGACCTGCTATGTTATATGGGGCAGAGTGTTGGGCGGTTAAGAAGACTCATGTGCGTCGTCTGCATGCGGCGGAGATGCGGATGTTACGATGGATGTGCGGGAAGACAAGGTTGGATAGGATTTCGAATGAGGTTATCCGACGTCAAGTAGGTATGGCACCGGTGGAAGACAAGTTGCGGGAAGCGAGGTTGAGGTGGCTTGGCCATGTGAGACGGCGGGATGCTGACGCCCCTGTACGGAGATGCAAGAGGATTACAATTATTGGGGGAAGTAGGGGAAGGGGCAGACCTAAGAAGAATTGGGAGGAGGTGATAAGACAGGATTTAGGACTTCTCGACCTGACTGAGGATATGGCCCTAGATAGGAACCTTTGGAGAACTAGAATTAGAGTAGCTGGATAGGAGCTCGGTGTTGTAGAGGTTGTTTTGTAGTGTGTTGTATTTGTTGGGAATCTTTTGCTATTGTTTGTACTTGTTGCTTGTACTTGGTGCCTTATCTGTGCTATACTGTGTTCTCTTCCATATTTTTGTGCAGGTGGAGCCGGGGGTCTCTTGGAAACAGCCTCCCTACTTCCGAGTAGGGGCAAGGTCTGCGTACACACACCCTCCCCAGACCCTACTGTTGTGGGATTCAACTGGGTTGTTGTTGTTGTATTGAGGTAATACCAACTGTTTTGGATGGGTTTCTCACGCGGTTTTGCCTCATGATGGAGGAAATACCATTTCGATTGGGGTTGAGTTTTATGTTGTATTTTGCCTCAATGGTCCTGCTGGCAGGCTGCCTAAGCTCTTTCCCACCCTTTCGGTTGGGGCTTTTGGAGGAGCCTGGGTTATCTCGGCCAACAAGCGCATCTTGTGGCTGAATTGGCTTTTTCTCGGGTCTTGTTTTTGCTGGGAGTGTGTTTTCGCTGGATCCTGCCTATCCACGTCTTGCTTCTGAACTCAAACCGAGGGCAATTGTGGATGAAGGCTTACGGGACAACCTAGTGAACTTGCGCCTAGTCTTTATGGGGACGCTTGCCAAATACCTTGGGGGAACTCTGACCATAGACCTAGGGAGGGGTTTGTATGGCAGAGTGTGTGTCTCTCGGGTCACTTTGGAGGTTAAGCTGTCTGCCTTGACTAGGGTGGACAACTTCTGGCACTCGGGGACTGCCCCCTTGGCATGCCGGTGGAAAGCATCAACCTCGTTGATGGATGATGGTGACTATGGTAAGATTAACATTTCACTCGCCTCTTTTGGATGCATGATATTGAATGAAGAACTTTGAAGCTGGTTTTGAATCTTGATTGAGCGTTGTTTCGTACTCGATCTTTCGGGAGGGAGTATATATGGGTGGTTTGTGCTGATACCCCCAATATATGCTCCCTCCATGCTCTTGCTTTGCCTACCGTACTATTGCTGGAATGATGCATGGTACTCGTAGCTGGAAGCGGATTCCACAAGAGCCGGGACGTGGTCCACTATGATGAAGTGGGACCACATTGATGTTTTAGTGATAGTTTTGTATTTTGTATGGCCTGCGTGCCAAGTTTTTGTATGTTGATTGTTGTATTTTCTTTGGCTTTGTTGTTGATGTTTGTTCTTATTTATGCATGGAACCATTCTTATGGTTCGAAATTTGACATTGATGTACCGTTCTGAGTTGGGGTAATCATAATTTACATTTTACCCTTGAAAGAGCTCTAAACGGAGGCGGGGGTTTCTCTCTAGAGACCGCAACATGAACAGTGCCGCGAGGGGATTTCTTGCCGTTGCTCCATCATTTTGAGTGCTTTGTTTCAGATTTTTGGAACCTTGGATGCGCCTATACTTGGTGAATCCAATTCAGGAGTTATTTTGATGTTTTGCGTGAAGGATTTTGATAAAACGAAGGTCAACGCTTAGAGCGACACTGTTCACTCGCGGATTTGCATCTCTGATTCACTTCGTTCCAGACCTTTTTGATTGCTAATTCTCAGATATTTTGAGCGGTCTGTTATCTTCTTCCATTTTATGAAGTTGGATTTCATTATCAGTTGATGCACCTTTCGATTTGTGGCTTTTTGGGTTTCGAATCTACTGTTCACAGCGAGAAGCTGGAGTATGAATATTTATGCTTTCTGACCAAATATTGTGGATTCTTCGCCACTAATTGAGAGGTTGTTCATGATTTAACAACTTTTTCTTGACCTTGCTTTTGTGAAGTGAGTTTGATTAATGAGCAGCTGGTCTTATTGTGAATTTTTGGCCTCTGAACTGCTGTTTTTGGTGCTGTGTTTTTGTTGATTTTGTGAATTTCCTCTTGGGTTGTAATTGTTGGACTGGTGTTTCTTGTGGAGCGCCTGAAGCCATGGAAACTAAACTGTTGGGGATCGGTACTGCCCACAGCACCATGTTGCTGGTCTGTGGGTTTGAGTTACTACCTCAATACAGGGCTATGGGTCTGGCACTACGGCTGGAACTCATGCTGATTGGTTTGCCCACTGTGTTGGGTTTCTAAGCTGCTGCATTACACTGGAAGAATCCAAAAGGGGAAGCTTTTACTTTGCATCATTTTGTGATGGTGATGATTTTGTGACCTTGAAACTGCCCAGTTATGAACAGTGCTCTCAATCAGAGTCCGACGTTTTCTCTCTCTAGCCGCGCGATGAACAGTGCCGCGAAGAGGAGAACAATGATTACTCCATGGGTGCGCCTACAGCAAGTGTATCCATTTCAGGAGCAATTTCGCTGTTTTTGGAGAAGGATTTTGCAAGAAACGAAGGTCAACGCTATGCCCGATACTGTTCACTCACGGCTTTGCATCTCTGATTCACTTCAATCCAGACCTTTTTGATAGCTAATTCTTGGATATTATGAGCGGTTTGTAATCCTCTTCCACTCTATGAAGTTGGATTTCAACATCATTTGATTTTTGTTTCGATTTTGGGATTTTGGGAATCGTATGTACTGTTCACAGCGAGATATTTGACTGCGTTTCTGCTAAGATTTTGCGTGCTTTTTGACCAACTCTTTGTGGATTCCTTGCTGGTTTTGAGAGGCTGTTTATGTTCTTTTTGTTGTATTTAGGTGCCCTAGCGGCAATCAAATACCTATGTAACTGTACACTTTATCATGAAAATGAAAGGCCTTGAAGTATGTTTTATATCTCGTGTAACATAACATAGCTTCAGTCCATAGACGATAGCGCTTCAGTAACATAGATGAGGACTACGATGTTCTGATTATGAGACTGTTACTTCTTGACGAAGGCTATGTCTAGAATATCCCTAGTCGCACTTTATGATAATACGGACGTCATAACGTATCAAGACTAGTACGTACGAGATGAGATAGTTGCGTCTCATAGACTATAGGTATTGTGATATCTTAATCTGTACGTAGGTGCATATTGTATCGATAATATGTGACTGGATTGACCCATCTTGAGAATACTGCATGGATCTACAGTAATGTGTTTATCAGTATTCTCAAATCGACCTTGCTATAACTATCCTCAGACTTGAAGTTATTACATTCTCTGATATGTGGGGCCGTATGCTTTGATTCATAACTAATGCTATCTGAAATACTGGTAGACGTACAGTTATGCGTTGGGTATGCCGGTAAGCATATTTAGAGATGTGAATAACAGATACAGGATCAGTCCCTTCTACTGTATAGAAGTATAATGTCAATGGGCCCACTGAATAGTAGGACTTGGGAAAGTGCATGGCCATGCCTAGATATGTCGCTATCTAGAGACTAATAAATATCTGATCCCTGCCAGTCTACTTGAGATTCAGTAACAGCTGATTTAACTATACAAGGATACACATCCCATGCCTTGTGTTAAATCATGACATTAAATCATGACATTTAGGACAGAAGGATAATAGTTATAGAACGTCTTGTGTCGTAGAAGGTATTGATGAGATGAACGTCTTTTTCATAATCTGGGGATAATAATGTGTTGTTAGATACCGCTTATTATCTATGGTATTAATTTTATTAATATCATTGCCAGTGCTATGGATACCTAAAGGGTCACACACTTAGGACTTGTAAGGGAGTAGTATACTACACTAGTGGGAGTAATATTAAATATATAGTTGTGATAATTTTATATATATATGTATTTCGAAAATACATATGTATTTTAAAATTATATTTTGTTTGTGTCATTTTAATTATATGATAATTATATTTTGACAAAACAAATTTTATTATTTATATATATATATATATATATATATATATATATATATATATATATATATATATATATATATATATATATATATATATATATATATTACTTTTATTTTCATCATTTTAATTATATGATAATTATTGATGTTAAAATAAAATGTAATGTATTTTAATATGCTATGGCCGAAATTCTAAGAGCAAAAATACAAAACATATTTTGATATTCCACCTAATGATATATTTGATTTTATAATCAAATATTTGATTAACAAAAATATACTTGTCTTGTTGTGTTGGTTGGGGAGATTACACTAATCTCATTTTGTTTTGTCCCAAAGCAAATTCCTAGAAATTCCTTAATGTATTATGTTATAAAATGAAAAAAATCCCTCCCCATTTTTAAGAGTGATTTTCGGCTATAGAGAGAGAGAGGAGAAAATTATTATTTTGTGTTCCAAGTTATTTTTCTAAAGTGTTAGAAATATACACAAAATATTATAAAGAAATATTTTTACTATATATTTATTACTCCCAAAGTAGTATTATTAGAGTTTACTATCCTATTTAAACTTGCTAGCACAAGTTTAATCTTGGACTCCAGAACAAGTTCGTGTGGATACGTTGGAGGCTTCATACGTTTGGCGCTACGTTCATCTCCTCAAAACCATCCCCGACCGTTCCTCCGTTCTCCGTTTTCACCGTTAAGGTAAATTTCTTACTATAGCTAGTAATTTACGTAAGTTGTTCTTGGGTGGAATCGAGTTTTGGACTATAAATTTTTGTTTTCCGCTGCGTTATCCAAGCCTCGTTTTCCAACAGTGGTATCGGAGCCGGCTTACGAAGTTACTAGTTTAGTAGTTTTTACCGTTATTGTTTTTATAGATTAGTCAATAAATTTTGGAGACAAAAATTTATCCCATTATAAAATTTAATTAGGTGGCCATATTTAGATACTGGACCTAATATAATTTTGTTCAGTAATTTTCGGAATTACTGTTTGGGGTATTTTTATATTATTCTTATTAAGTAGTTTAAGTGTAGAATACTTGTTATTTGTGCCATAAATACTTAATATTTATGAAAATTAGATTTTATATTTTCTGGGATGTATTTGACATGTTAATATAACTCAGAAATTTTAAAATCGATTTTTGGAAATAATTTCCTATTCAAAGTGAACAAGTGAACTCACTACATGTTCCCCAAAATGATCAAAATATTGGAGATCAACGTGACGCTATGCTACCTACCTTAATGGTAAACTTCTTACAACAAATGACTAATGCCCCTGTGTTTCAACCACCTCCACCACAACCTCGTTTGATCACTTTCAAAACCTTGAAAGATAATGGTGCTGAGGAGTTTCTGGGAGATCGAATTGCCAAACCCCAAATTGCTCTTGAATGGATCGAGCAGACCGCTCGTGTACTACAAAATTTGAACATACCTCTCGTTGATCATCCAAAATTTGCATCTCAATTGCTCCGCAAGGAAGCCTACGAATGGTGGAAACGTACTGACGAAAATCCAAACACACCCAAACCTTGGACTTGGGAATTCTTCGATTGGGCGTTCAAGAAGGAATATATACCAGCTCGATTCCGTGAAGAGAAGCGTGCTGAATTTATCGAATTAAAGCAAGGAGATATGACACTCCCTGAATACCAACAAAGATTTGTCCATCTCGTTCAATTTGCACCCACGCTGGTGAGTACAGCGGCGGACCGCATTGAGGAGTTTCGCAAAAGACTTCGACCTGACCTCAGGCCGCACGTATCTACTATTCAAACTATGGATTTCATTGAGGCATACAATATAATCTCCAAAGCCGAAAAAGATCTAAGTGATTACTATGAAAGTCTGAAGAATAAGAATGTCAATCCAAATGAACGACAAAATTCAAGTGGGAAGAGACCCCTGCAAGAAATTGATTGTGCCATTCACTCGAAAAAGGGAAAATCAATGACAATTCAATCGACGTCATCCATGAACAAAATGAGGGTATGGAAACATTCAAAGTGTAATGTTTGTAAAAGACACCATCCGGGAGATTGCTGGCTTGCACAAGGATTATGTCTAATTTGTGGTGAACCTCGACATTTCCGACGAGAATGTCCCTCTAACCCTGAATCATATTCAGTTACTTCTGTCCAAAATCAACCTGTTCGCTCGAGAACAAGTCAACGCTCTAAAACACGAAGCAATTCAAAGAGTCCAACCCAAGGATAATACTCTGTGAAGATCCTAAAGTGCTACAAGGGCTCGAGGATATATTGAATAATGTAGAAACCTTATGTAAACAAGAAATTAGCTTTCGATTTGAATCTCAAGAATATTCGTATTTTCTTGAACCTACGTGTGTTGAAACCATTGTATAATGAAATCTTTCATTTGACCCATCTTGAGAAATGTTTGATATTTACATGATGCATTCTAATGTTGAAAATAGATATTTTTCTGACTTGCACTGGCCATGCAGCTTAGAATAATACTTATGGTTAACTCATAATGTTCATGGACAATATTATTCCAACATAAATTCAACTGAAATTACATAAAGTAATATTACAAATGCAAGTCTAAGTCCAATGCCCCAGGATTTACAAATTCGTGATAACTAGCCCCAGGACCCAGAAAAGCTTTAGCAAACGCTAGCTTGTCTAAAAGCTCATCAATAAAGAAAGAAGAGATGAAAAGTTTTCTCTAACTAGAAGCCATGAAGTTCTGCCTCACTGCGTCATCTAGAAATTTGATTAGGTTATTAAAATAACCGTCAATGTTCAAGAGACCAATGGGTTTACTGTGCAACCCTTCGGATGCCCATGAGATCAAAGTGAACAAACCTTCCATAGTATCAATCCCTCCAGGAAGTATGATGAAAGCCTCTACAACATGATTCATCTCGAAATACTTGTAGTAGTTGCTTGAAACTGTGTATTCTGCACCATACGTAGGTCCGTAGACCTGTCGTGCTGCTATGTACCCTGGTATGAAGCCTCTAACTATACCACCATTGGTATAGATTGTTGAAGCAACAGCTCCTTGAAGGCCAACGTTGCCTCCTCCATAGGTAAGTCTAATTTTTCGCCTTACCAATTCCCTTCCTAAATCCACCGCCGTAGCCATGAACTTTGGATTTCTACCAAGAGAATGACTACCAAGTAGACCAACGAATTTTATGGTGTAAGGAAAAGTTCAAGATGTTCCTTCCATAACGTGAGAATGTGAAATGCTCTCGCCACAATCGTGATATATATAGGCTTTGAAAACCTGACCTTTGATAGTTATCCTCCGTCAAAATTTGTACAGCAAAGATGGATTTGATTTACCTACAGATGAGGACATGCTCGTTAATGCTACAGTCTGCTTACGATATGACATATTGAGACTCATGAACAGTTAGATTCGTTGTCCTGAAATGCGTTCAAATCTGAGACGAAAAGTCAAAATGGCTAATGCCTTAAGACAACGACCATTTAAGTAACTTGAAAGCTTACGACGTATGAATTGATATACCTTCCAAGTTTTCAAGTATGCCTATCGTGAACCTTCTATGAAGGATATTGAAGAACTTTTCAATCAAGAAAATAAATTCCGTTGAACAATGACGTGCAAACGAGACTCGCCACTAAACGAAGCTATGTGCAAATATGTCAAGTATACAATACTATACACTTTGAAGGAAACTTTTGAAAGGATCGGAGAATGCCTTGCTTAATCGAAGTTTATTAATGTCACGAATATTGAAAGAGTTTGGTAACATCAACGATTTGAGAATACAATGAAACGTAACCATGCGAACATGACGTTGTCACGATTAATTATGACTACAACAAATATTTATGGTGGACCTTAGAAGAATTTCGAGGATGAAATTTCTTTAAGGGGGGGAGAAATGTAACGCCCCAAAACATACCCTAAAATTATTAATGAATAATTCAATTAATCAAATTTGTTTTGATTAAAATAAATTATTATTGGGCTTTGGGACGATATGAAATATGTTTTAATTTCCAATATCAAAATCTGGATAAGTCTCATAGAGATAAATCCAATATGTTGACTAATTGTGTGGTCTTGATTGGGAACCTGAGTACAGACCCAAATCAAGAATAAATGAAGAAATTATTTATAATATGAACTTTAAAATGATTTATTGAAATAAATCATGAGAACAAATGATATGAATTAAATGTGAGAACCTTTTTGAATAAAGGTCAAATAAACCAATTTTGACTGTGTCAAAGTCAAACACTCAAAAATATGATGTCGGAAAAAGTATTTCAAATAAATATAAAAATTATATAGTTGGATAGAATTCGACTGTCTGATCGCAAAGATGCAAACGTATTTCTTGGAATAAAGATGGTATTTTAAAAACTAAAAGGGATCTTATGTGATGCATGACGGTAAGCTAGGGTGTTAACACTCGATGCTAGGCCGCTGATTGTTATTAGTTATTATGATGATTGATTGATTGTTCATTTTTATGAATATTATGGATTAATGATGATGAATATTCTGGATGAAATGATTGTTGAACTAAGAGTATGAATTGATGAATAATGTTGTTAAGGATATCTAGAAGAACTTTAAGATATACCTATTAGCTAATTAATGTTAAGACTATCTAGAAGACCTCTTGAATAGATCTTAGAATGAACTTATGAAAACATGAATAGTTGATGAATTAGATATAAATTCATAAACGGGATTCGTAGACCAAACTAGAGGATTACTCGTTGGAAATGCCCGATCCATTGTTGACCAGTCGCTATATTGTTGTTGCCTTAACTGACTACAGTTAAGTGTCCGAAATCATTTGCCTTAAACTAATAATAGTTTAAGTGTCTGATTGCCTTAACTGACTACAGTTAAGTGTCCGAAATCAATTGCCTTAAACTAATGATAGTTTAAGTGTCTGATTAATAATTGCCTTTTAAGAATGTGATTATGGAAATTATGATTTGGCCTTAGACTAAGAATAGCTAAGAGCATTATTATGATCTGGCCTTAGACTAAGAATAGCTAAGAGCGTTGTTATGATCTCGCCTTAGATTAAGAATAATTTAAGAGCACTATTGCAATAGTATCTGAATTGAATAAAATGTGTTGATATGAACTGAACAATACCAAAACTGTGAATGTTTGAAATGAACATTGTGTGCATGATATCAAATGATTGATTATGAATTTAGTTTCAGTTTATATGGATGTTCGACGCATTAGATATGCTTACTCAGCTTTACCGCTGAGCGTGTAGTGTGTTTTATTTGCTACACGCAGGTAAGCAGAAAGCACAATGTGATCCTGGCGGCAGATGGGGCGAGATTGTCGGGATGGATGTGACAAGTTTTGAAACAATTTATGATATGTCAATATTAAAATCGCTTCCGCAATATTGTTGAATACTCCGTACTGTATATGTTATGATAAATATTATTGGGATTAATAAAGTGTGTTTGAAAAGTTTTAAATTTTTACGATTACGAAGTTAAATACTTTAGTCCGAATGGGGCTGCAGACCTGGACGGATTAGGGTGTTACAGGTGTAATGGAAGAACCAAACGCCGAAAGGGAAGGAACTAAAACAGGACCGACACACCAAACATCGGCACCGAGCCAAATTAAAGAAATTTGGCTAACCGAAATCCAACCTTCCGAGAGTCGACTCAGCGAGGAAGAAATTGCCAACCATCCCCGTTCGAAATGCCGGCATCCCAACAACCGGCATTTCAAAGCCAACAAAACCGTAGCCAACCGTCCCACCCACTTAGAGCCACCATAAAACCGACTGCTTTAGCCTCGACGACTAGTCCATCCACCTGGGTGGGTGTAATGGAAAAACCAAGCGCCGGATGGGAAGGAGCTAGTGCAGGG
>NQVE01000169.1:770000-777500 GCA_003260385.1 Cuscuta australis | reverse complement strand
CAGAAGAGGGCATTGGGATGCTGGCTTCAAAGATTGGGAAACCACTGCGGACTGATTTGGTTACAAAACAATTGGGCAAGAGTGGGTTTTGTAGAGTCCTTGTTGAGGTAGACTTTTCAAAAGAGCTTGTGACTTCCTTTGAGGTGGCTTGTATGGGCAAACTGTATACCCAAACTGTGGAGTTTGAAGAAGATCCAAAGTATTATTTCCATTGTAAAACATGGAACCATGGGCCTTTCTCTTGCAGAGCTTTGGAGCTGATGAAGAAGAAAGACCCTGTTGACTTGGAAGCTAGGAATACTTCCAAGAGAGTTAAGGCTAACAAACCTCCTACTGGTAAGGAATGGGTGGCAGCTGGCAGTAAATCAGGGGTCTACACTGAGCCTAGGGGAGGTCTCATTCCTTCTTCTTCAACTACCCCTCATGAACTTGGCAAGGAACAACCTACTGGAATTGGTAGTTTGACTCACGGGCCAAACATGAAAGGGGCTGGGGATGCTAATTTGGGTTTGAAAAAGAAGAAACCTGATGATGGTAACATGGTTGGGAAGAGACATGATGCTAAGAAAGGAGGAAAGGGAACTGCCCCTCCCCCTAGATGAAGATCTTCTGCTGGAACATTAGAGGACTTAACAGGTCCTCTAAACAAAACTTTTTGTGTAAATACCTTTTTGAGCTTGGTGTCCATTTTGCCTGCATTCTTGAAACTAAAATTTCAGGAACCAAGTTGGATATGTTTGTGAATGCCAAACTTCCAGGGTGGAAATATGCCACAAATTTTGAATTGTTTCCTGGTAGTCGTATGCTAGTTTTATGGAATCCCTCTTTTTTTGTCTGCGATGTGCTGGATGTTGGTGATCAATACATCCACTGTGCTGTCAGGTGCCTTACATCTCAGAAGGATTTTTGCTTATCATTCATATATGGTTTGTACACGGTCACTGTAAGGAGAACACTTTGGGATAAACTCTCTTCTTTTGCTGATAATATGACTAAGCCGTGGGCTCTGCTAGGGGACTTCAACTGTGTTTTAGCTTCCAATGAAAGGGTTAACTGTATGAGTCAGGGAGCTTACTTTGTGACTGATTTGCAGAACTTCAAAACCTTTAACTGCCTTGAGGATGTACCTTCTAAAGGTGTGTTTTATACTTGGCATAAAGGGAATAAGTTGGCCAAGCTTGATAGAGTCTTTATCAACCAACACTGGGCTGATATTCGTTGGGCTCCTATATGTGATTTTATGGACTTCAATCACATGTCTGATCATAGTCCTATGCTGCTCTGTTGTGGCTGTCCACCTGTTGGAAGGAGAAAATCATTCAAATTCTTCAACATGTGGACTAAACGTGAAGATTTTCAAGGGTTAGTTTTCCAGTCATGGGGGCCTCGGGTCAATGGATCTAAACAATTCTCCTTATGTTCTAAATTGAAACGGCTTAAATCACCCCTAAAGACTCTCAACAAGAATTCTTTTGGACACATTTCAAGAAGAGCTTTGGAGGCTAAAGAAGAATACAGACTCATTATGAAGGAGGTCATGGCAGACCCTAACAATCAGGCTTTGTTAGATGATGCTGAGGCCAAGAGAAAAAGAGCCAACTTCCTTTTAGATGCTGAGCTGGAGTTCTATCAACAAAAGGCTAAGTGTGATTTCCTTATGAACTCGGACAGATGTACTAGCTACTTTCATTCCCTTGTCAAGAAAAATAGGAAGAAACTTGCAATTCCTTTTTTGAGCAAGGATGATGGAACTAAAACTACCTCTAGTGATGAGGTTGTTGGGTGCTTTCTTGAGTTCTACCAAAATCTGTTTGGTACCACCCCTCGTGTGGGGCCTATTGATGAAGAGATTTTGGCAGCCGGAGCAACTGTCCCTGAATCTGCCCATTCCAGATTACTTGCTACTGTTACTTTGGAGGAGGTTAAGGATGTGGTTTTTGACATTGGTAATGAGAAAGCCCCTGGACCTGACGGGTATACAACAGCTTTTTTCAAAAACCAATGGGCATTAGTAGGCCAAGAGGTTTATGAGGCTGTCTTGGAGTTCTTTATCTCAGGGAAACTACTGAAGCAGATCAACCATGCTATGATTGTTTTAGTTCCCAAAACTGCCCACAACCCATCAGTGAAGGACTTTAGACCTATTGCTTGTCTAAATGTCCTTTAGAAGATCATCACGAAGATTCTTGGGAAGCGCATTGCACCTCTCCTCAATGACTTGATTGACCTAGCTCAAGTGGCTTTTGTTCAGGGTAGATCGTTGGTTGATAACCTACTTCTTGCCCAACACTTGATCAAATTATGGTATTAGGAGGTCCACTCCCAGTTGTATGATTAAGTTGGACATCACAAAAGCTTATGACACTGTTTCTTGGAGGTTTCTTGAGGATGTTGTGCTAGCCTTGGGATTCCCTTCCAGATTTATTGCTCTTGTTATGGAATGTGTTACCTCTGCCTCTTCCTCCATTATGGTTAATGGAGAATCTCATGGATTCTTCAAGAGCAAGCGTGGGCTGAGACAGGGGGACCCTATGGCACCAACTTTATTCCTTTTCTGTATGGAGTATCTTTCGAGACTACTCAACATCAAAACCAAAGAGGGGAGATTTAATTATCATAAGGATTGTGCTAAATTGGGAATCACACACTTGGCCTTTGCTGATGATCTTATGCTCTTTTCTAGGGGAGATCTCACCTATGTGCAGGTGCTTTTGGACTGTCTGGAGCATTTCTCAAGTGTATCAGGTTTGGTCCTTAATCCTACCAAATCTAATATCTTTATTGCTGGGAAGTACAAGGATACTAGCCACGACATCCTAGGTCTGGTTTCTTTCCCTCGTGGTCATCTCCCGGTTAGGTAAATTATAAAGGGAGAGTGAAAACTTGACAATTATAAAGGGAGAGTGTAAATTATCAAATTAGTGTGTGATTATTCAGCCATACCATTTTAAGAGAGAGAAATATATTAGTTTGGTTCCATTAATATCATTTTGTGTATAGAAAATATCTATAATATTTTCTAAATATTATTAGAAATAATTTCTATAGAAATATACAAGATTATTATTATCCCAATTTTAATCTTTATATTTTATACTACTATAATCTTTACTAGCATAAAGATTGTGGTAGACTCCGGCGTTGTTCGTGTGTCAAAGTTGGAGACCGGACGCTTGAACGGTTACGTTTGCACTTTCAACGCTCTTCCTACGACTTCTTCGTTTTTACCGCTTACGAAGAAAGGTACAAATTTCTTACTACTATAAGTTTTAGTACGTGATTCTGGGTAAGATAATCATGTTAGGATGTTAAAATTTTTATATTCCGCTGCCTATCCTTGCATGGTTACCATTCAGTGGTATCAGAGCCAACGTACAAAACTATAGTTTTACGTTTGACTTTTAAAATTTTAAAAGTCAAAGTTTTAACTTGGTAATTATTAAAATTCAAAAATTGGTAAAATGATTTTATTTAGTCTTGGAATAAGTATTGGACTTAAATAAATCATTGAAAATGAATTTTAAATTTATTTATTTTATTTCTACCCGTAATATATATATAAATATATATATTTTGATTTTTCGAAATATATATTTATATATATTGTAGAAATAGTAAATATAATTTTATTTGGACATAAAACATCATTTTATGATTGATAAAATTATATTGTAATTTTTGAATGCATTAATTCCTATTTTGAATTTATTGTATTTATTTAGGTGAAAACCGAAAATAAATATGGGAAAATTCAAAATTAACTTTATTAAACTTGGAAATATTATTTCTAAGTTGAATAAGGTTGTTGATAAATATATTGTTCAAAATAATATTAGTTAGTAATTAAATAAATATATATTTATATATGTACTCGGTTTTATTACCGAAATATTATATATATTTATATATTTGTATTTTAATTACATAAATGACTAATATATATTTTGGAAAGTTATATATCAGTAAGAAAAAGAATGTTTTTCAAAATATTAAATTTTTGTAATTTAAAATTTTCGAAATCAATTTAAATGGCTTTTTATAACTTATTGAGATTTAACTAATATATTTTGGAAATAATGATTTATAAATTTTGGAAATTTTATTTCCAGGTTTATAAATGTTAAAAATAACTACTGGAAGTTGAAATTTAATTTTCATGATTTTTGCAAAATTGTTTCAAAATTTTAATGGCCTTTTTGAATATAATTTTGCAAAAGGGCATTTTAGTCATTTGAAACATTCTGGAATTTTTTTATGCTGGAAGAATATCCAGAATGCATAAAATGATTATTATAAAATTTTATTAGATTTATTTGGACATCTAATTTAATTTTATGAGTTTTAGAAAATATTTACTCCCGTTGTATTTTTCTAGAACTGTCTGGGGTGAGCGCGGTTCACCCGGTGTATGTATATCTCTATTGCTTGTGTGGATGTATTATATGCATGGTGGATGATTGTGGCTATAGTTTATTTTATTATAATACGGCCTGCGTGTCGTGCCTTATCTCATAAACTCTTGTTGTAAATCTATTTCTCTCCCTTACCTCAACCGAGGATTCTTTTCTCACGTGGTGGTTAGAAGACGAAAAGATTTGAAGACCGTTTGAAGAAATCTAAAATAATGGAAATAGCCCGAAGTCCAAGTGACCGGAAGCCAGTGGGAGCTATCGTTTTATTTTTCTTTTAGGGGCCACAATCATTACACGTTTATTTACTGCGTTTTGTGAATGCATGTTGAATGTATGTTGAACGCTAGTAATGGACATGTGCGCGGCCATGTCGATAGGTGAGATCGAAATTATAAATCCCTCACGAATATTAAGTCTGTTGCCTTCTGACGCCCGACACCTATCCAGCTAATGTGCACTGTCATGTACTCAGCCTCAGCAGAGGATAGTACGGTGTATGTTAAGCTGGTTACGGGAACCGCCATAGCATGGTCGCTGTCGCACGTTGGGTTAGACTTAACTGAGTCTCGGTCAAATGGATGGACGACTCAGAGGCAGTAAGTTGGGGTCATCAATGACAAGTCGGATGATTTTACTCACTCATCCAGCCAGGAGTTGGATCTTTATGATTTAATTGGAACTCTATTCCTAACCAAAGTAGTCTGCTTGTAAGACGTGCCTCAGCCAATTACAAGTATGGTGAAAAGGTGTCCTGGTCCGGTTGTAGTAATATTGTTCGCCCAACACCAGACCAAGAGCTGAGAGCCCGGATAATAATCATCACAATATCTAATAACAAATAGCGGCCTAGCATCGAGTGTTAACACCTTAGCTTACCGTCATACATCACATAAAATTTTATTTGTCAAAACATCATTTTTATTTTATCACATAAAATTTTATTTGTCAAAACATCATTTTTATTTTTAACAATTATTTTTATATTGATCATAATTGATTGGTATATAAAAAAATAAGATTTTATAGCTTCAAAAATAGCATTTTTGGGCTTAAAAATGTTCGTAACGGTCGACCGCTGGAAAATGCAGGAAATTGAAGGTTCACTATTCATCATCTTCAACCTCTAGCCCATTTTTCTCAAGTTCCATTTTTGGTCACCAAACTTCAATTAAACTATATAGAAATGTTCTCCAAGGTTCGTAGATCATTTTAGAGGCATCAATTCGAAGTTTTAACATCAAATTCAAGGTTTATGATTCTTGGTTCTTCACATATGTCAAACACAAAACTCAACCAAACAACCATTTATGAGCGTAGAAACGATCTATACGAACATTCTAGTCACTAGATATATCTACGGGCTTACTTCGAAGTAAAACAATGATTCCGGCGGAAAAATGGCGAAACTTCCGGCGAACACCATGGCTTGCTCCGGCGACGGGAAGCTCTCCGGACATCTTCTCTCAACTCTCTAAACTCTCCTCTAACTAATGGGATGATTTTGGTGTGGAGATGATGAAGAATGAATTGCTCTATATATAAGCCTGGGAGAGGGAGTTGCGTAGATAGCCTGTGATTTCCGTTCCGTCGATTAAGGTGAGTGGAGGGGCGTCTAATTTAATTCCTTCCAGTTTAGTTTGATTAAATTACCTCAATTGGGGTACACTTTTTGGTCCAACTTTATCCAAATTAAAATCCGTTTACACCGTTGCGATCAGACAGTCAAACTCTATTTAATGATATAACTTTTATATTTATTTGAAATACTTTTTCTGACAGCATATTTTTGGGTGTTGACTTTGACAGAGTCAAAATTGAATTAATTGATATGTAATTAAAATTAGTCTCATTATCAATCAATATTATTAAATATAAATATTTATTTCAATAAATCATTTTACAAAAGTTCACATATTTGACTTTTTCTCATTTTTATACAAATTACATATTTAAAATGTCATAACTGAACCTCTATACATCAGATTTATTCATAAAATATACCGTTGGATTCGTCTCTTCGAGACCTATCCATAAAAGTCAATCTTAACAAAAATCATTGACTCCAAAAATTCCTTCATTTTTGGTCAAACATAGAAATAATGCTTTGTTGAGTGAAAATATGGTTTCTAAAAATACTTTTATAATAGAATAACTTTTAGACCATGTTTTGGGGCGTTACACCGGCATCCCAACAACCAGCATTTCGGGGGCCAACAAACCGATGCCCAACACCGATTCCCACCGCCAACTCGAACTACATTAGCTCTGACGTCCGTTCTTGTTGCTAGTGGGTGGGACACTAGCCGAACGAGGCGCCAAGGGAGGGTGTGAGCTAACGCAGGGCCTAGCAAGGGCAACAACCAGGCCTTTTAAAACCGACCGAAAAATCCTTCAGGGACCATACCCCCCCTATATATGCTTAAAAAACATAAACCCAAGTTAGAGCAGTAGATACGATTTTGCTGTAGAGTCACACCCACCAAACAGGCCCCAAATTCAAACACCAAGCCAATTCCTCGTCACAGCCCGTAACCAAACATCATTCTTAGATCATAATGATATGCAAAACACACTAACAAACATTTGGGGCGACGAAAAAGCAATAGCCAAACGGTAAAAACGTGGTTCTCCGAAAGCCCACACTTCAAAAACCACATGTGAAAAACAAAATTCATGCCACCCACAATTTGATTTCCAGCTACAAAAGATATATGAACTATTTTAATGGCTTTTTGCTTTGCAAACACCGAAAAAACAAATGAAAAAGAGCAAGAGCCAAGCCTTTTTTTAGCTGACCGGAAAAACCTTCACTAACCATGCCCCCCGCTACATGATGCAACGATAGCCGGCATTCCCAGAGCGAGCATGTGAAAACATGATCATGCCCCCCGATGTCACAAGGGTGCGCATGAGGTAACACACGGCCTAGCAAGGGCAAAAACCAGGCCTTTTAAAACCGGCCAAAAAAACCTTCACGGAACATACCCCCACTATATATGCTTAAAAAACATAAACCCAAGTTACAGCAGCAGATACGATTTTGCTGTAGAGTCACACTCACCAAACGGGCCACTTTCCCGAAAGGACT
>NQVE01000169.1:637500-765000 GCA_003260385.1 Cuscuta australis | reverse complement strand
GTTTGACACACAAAATAATTTTTGGACTCTCTTTTTCTCTCCCCTACTCAAATTCATTGAATAAGGGAAATATAATCGTAGGAGCGCCTTCTTATTCTCGTTGTCCCAAACAACGAGTTAGAAGCCAAAGTGCTTCCAATCGCACTTGGCTTGGGCCCTTTGTGTTTGCGCATTATTTTCATTTTAATCGATTATTTCCTTTAAAATAATCGATTAGATCCAGCGCAATTTCTCAGGTTTGAATTCTTAATCGATTTTTTCTCTAAAAAAAATCGATTAGCTTGGACAGAACCTCCTAATCGATTTTTTGCTTCATTTTAATCGATTTTTAAGCCTTTCAGTAGGGCTGCTCATTTTTGAACAATAATCGATTATTTCTCAGCAATTAATCGATTAGTTCGGACAGAGCCTATTAATCGATTATTTGCCTTCATTTAATCGATTATTATTCAGCTTTCCTTTCAGGCTTTTCGCTTCTGTACACTTTAATCGATTAAAATTCCTAATTTAATCGATTAATTCTCTCTGGTACAGAACATCAGCTTTCTTCAACGGCTTTATTCTTCTCAGCCTATTTAATCCCTCATTCTCCTTCATTTCAACACACCTCTTGCACTCCAACATACTTCCCTGAGCTATTCATACTTTGCTTCATCTTCCTCATCAAAATATTATTTTTGAGAGTCAGAAATATTTTTTCTTTGAGTGCTATAGAAGTTGTCATCCATAGAGCTTAAATCTTTCAACACTACTTTGCTCAATTGTGTGAGCTTTCATTCTTGTGTTGTAAACTCAATCTCATTTGAGTGTTGTTCTTAAGACTTGTGTGACTCAAGTCTTGTTGTTGTAAGAAAGTGAGGCTTGTGTGATTCAAGTTCTCAAGTTGTACCGGTTTTTCAAGCACCCGTTGAAGCTTGAAGATTAGTAGGACTTTCGAGAGAGTCTCTCGAAGGACTGGACTAGCCACGAGGTGGTGAACCAGTATAAATCCCGGTGTTCTTCTTTCCCTTACTCTCCTTACTTTTTCCTGCGATAATTTTTACGAAAAACGTACATTCTTGAAAACAACTCTATTTACCCCCCCTCTAGAGTTGCACTTTTGTCTAACATAACACCCTAATCTGTCCAGGTCTGCAGCCCCTTTCAGATTAAAGTATTAACTTGGTAATCGTAAAAATTTAAAACATTTCAAACACTTTTATTTATCACAATAATATTTTTCATAATATAAACAGTACGGAGTTTTCAATATTGCAGAAGCTTAACAATCATAATCACAAACATAATTTATTTATGTTCTTTAATTCAAAACCATCACATCCATTCCGACAATCTCGCCTCCGTCTGCCTCCAGGATCACGTCACTTCATTAACCTGCGTGTAGCAAATAAAACATACTACACACTCAGCGTTGAAGCTGAGTAAGCATATCTAATGCATCGAACATCCATATAAACCGAATCTAAATTCATAATCAAATCATTTGATATCATGCACATAATGTTCAGTTCAGATAATCAATAATTATTAAAAATTATTCATCATGCATTATTCAACATTTATATTCACATTCAATGTTCATTAGTCATTCATAATAATTGCAATATTCAATTCAATATTCATCATTCAATATTTACTCATATTCAATATTCAATATTCAACATTCAACAATATCCTTAAACTATTCTTAATCTAAGGCCAATCACTTTAATATTTGTCAACCTTTAAACGAATTCTAGTTTAAATAATTAAACTATATTCCAGTATAAAATATTCCTAAATAATCCTTAAGCTAGGCCTAGTTTAAGATAAAAGGGTTTTGAAAATCTTAAACTTACCTTGACTTAAGGCCAACCAAAAACCGATAGCGTAGTGTTCACTGTTGGGTGGGTGGTACCCCCAAACGAGTAGGTACTCAAGTTTGGTTCTTGGATCCCGTACGTACGTTTTAACCCTAGCCACCGGGGTTCATACCCGCAAGGCCTAACTTAAATAGGTATATCTTAGAGGTCTTCTAGATACCTTTCAAATCAACATTAATATGGGTATATCTTAGAGGTCTTCTAGATACCCTTAACAATACATTTTATTTTCACAATCATCAATATATTCATTATGATTTAATCATTCACAATTATCATTTTTAATCAGAATATTCATCAAGATTCAATCATCATAATAATCAATCAATAATCATTACCATAATCATCAATCAACATAATATTCAATAACAATTAGCGGCCTAGCTTCGGGTGTTAACACCCTAACTTACCGTCATGCATCACATAACATTTTTATTTGTTAAAAACATCATTTTTATTATGGTAAATCATTTTTCCAATGATCATAATCAATTGGTGGATTTTAGAGTATATATTTTCCGAATATTTTCGGAACAGGATCTAGACTTAAGAAAAATCGATTTTTATTTTTAAAAATAATCAATTAATACCTAAAAATCGATTTTTATATTTAAAATAATCCATTTATAGCTGAAAATAGATTTTTATATTTTAAATAATCAATTAATTGCTAAAAATCGATTTTTATATTTTAAATAATCAATTAATTGCTAAAAATCGATTTTTATATTTTAAATAATCAATTAATTGCTAAAAATCGATTTTTATATTTTAAATAATCAATTAATTGCTAAAAATCGATTTTTATATTTTAAATAATCAATTAATTTCTAAAAATAGATTTTTATATTTTAAATAATCCATTAATTACTAAAAATAGATTTTTATATTTTAAATAATCAATTAATTACTAAAAATCGATTTTTATATTTAAAATAATCAATTCATACTTAAAAATCGATTTTTATAATTAAAATAATCGATTAATAACGTTAAATCGAACAAATTTTCAATCGATTATTGGGAAGGAAATACTCGATTTTCGGCCACTATTCATCATCTTCTTCCTCTGTTCAATTTTTAACATTATCGTTTTTAATTACCAAACTTCAATTAAATTATATAGGAATGTTTCCCAATGTTCACAAATCATTTTAGAGTCATTAATTTGTAGTTTTAACAACAATTTCTTGGTTTATGATTCTTGGTTCTTCAAACATGTGAAACATAAAACTCAACCAAACGACCGTTTATGAACGTAAAAACGATCTATACGAACATTCTAATCACTAGATATATCTACGGGCTTACCTCGAAGCTTAATGGAGGTTTTGAAGATTTTCCGGCAAAACTTCCGGCGAGAATTGTAGCTATCTCAGGCGACCTCACACCAATACGACAGCACCACTGCGTTCTCCTCACTCCCAGCAACATAATAGACAGAAAGGCTGGCAACTATGCACACATGGCACATCCACCGCACACCAAGACATCAACAAAATCACGGACAACATTTTCGGCCAACCACGCCCAAGGAAGGGCCCAGGAGGCCAGGATCTATTCCCACTCCACACACGAGAGGGGAGACATAATGCATGACACCAAAGCATACGTGCCCTCAACCGAATGGCTTGAGGCGCAACTTTCGTTCAAAGTTTCGATGGTTCACGGGATTCTGTAATTCACACCATGTATCGCATTTCGCTACGTTCTTCATCGATGCAAGAGCCGAGATATCCATTGCCGAGAGTCATTTTTATTAAAAGGATGCAAAGCTCACAGGCAGCATAACTGAGCTCTGCGAGGTTGCACACTCATTATTGTATTCCTTGGCGCTGCTACGCCGGTGTTTTTGTTCGTCGTGGGCAAATCAGAAAGACAGCACACCGACATTTGAATCAATAATTGGTACAGGTTCGCAAGTCATTCTACCGCGAGGATTCGACAATGATCCTTCTGCAGGTTCACCTACGGAAACCTTGTTACGACTTCTCCTTCCTTTAAATGATAAGGTTCAATGGACTTCTCGCAACGTCACGGGCTGAAAACAACCCACATCACCACGATCCGAACACTTCACCGGATCATTCAATCGGTAGGAGCGATGGGCGGTGTGTACAAAGGGCAGGGACGTAGTCAACGCGAGCTGATGACTCACACTTACTAGGAATTCCTCGTTGAAGACCAACAATTTCAATGATCTATCCCCATCACGATGAAATTTCAAAGATTACCCGAACCTATCGGCCAAGGCTATACGCTCATTGAATACATCAGTGTAGCGCGCGTGCGGCCCAGAACATCTAAGGGCATCACATACCTGTTATTGCCTCAAACTTCCGCGGCCTAAGAGGCCGTAGTCCCTCTAAGAAGCTGCCCACGAAGGGATGCCTTCGCATAGCTAGTTAGCAGGCTGAGGTCTCGTTCGTTAACGGAATTAACCAGACAAATCGCTCCACCAACTAAGAACAGCCATGCACCACCACCCATAGAATCTTTAAAGAGCTCTCAATGGAAAGAGCTCTCAATAATATGGGCGGACAGAGTTTCTCTCTCTGGCAAACGCGATGAACAGTAACCGTGCACCAGTTCCGACCATTTTCCAGGGTGCTCTCGTGGATTTCTCCACCTTTGGCTGCAGATTGTTCTTCTACACTCCAAGGCGAGCTTATCCATCCTGAATTCCAGCGGCGTTGTTCAAGTTTTGGGAGTAAACGAACTACCTAGGGTTCGCGACACTGTTCACCATCTTCTTCAACAAGCTTCCCGATGGTTTTCTGGTAAGTGTGGCCGGTCCTTTCCTTGTTTTGAGCTGTTTTTAGATGGCGAAGGGCAAGAAGAAGGAGCATAGAACTCCACCTCCCACTCCTCCAAACAAGAAAGACCTGCGTAACTTTCTTCGTGATATGGAGGACGAGTCTGGGGCTGGAGGTGACATTGTGGATTGTGCTGAGTATTTGGATAACTTTCCGGTCATGACTGAGGAGGATTTTCTTCCTTGCACTAAACCTGGTGAGGTCACGGTTGAAGATGATGATGGCTCTGAATCCCAGACTCCTTCTCTGGATGAGGAAAGGTTTGAGCAAGAACTGCAGAAGGATAAGCCTGGCATCAACAATGGGGATACTCCAGTAGCTAATCCAGTAGCTAATGTTGAAGCTCCTGAAACTGCTAAACCTATTGGGAAGGAAAACTGTGAGAATGAAACTGGAGACAATGATGGCAATGCACCTGGTAATAAAGTGGATACACCAGCTGAGAAGAAAAGCTTTGCTTCACTCTTTGAAAAGAACAGCTCTGAGGATAAAGGTATGAAACTCCACCAGGTGGAAATGACTGAGGATGTGGAGGTGTTTATCCAGCCTGAGGATGTGACCCCTATGGAGGAATTATGGGGACCTTGCTTGGTTGGTTGTTTCACTGGCAGATTCCCTAGGCTGGCACCTATCCAAACTTTGGTGGAGTCCTGGAAAGTACCTTTCCAATTCCTCCCTCATCATAAGGGCTAGGTGGTCTTCAAGTTCCTGAATAATGAAGACAGAGACTGAGTCTTACATAGGGATGACCACAGAATCAACAACAAGAAGCTATTACTCAACATTCCATAGGATGGATTCATGTGGAATGCAAAATCTTTCTCTACCATGCCAGTTTGGGTGAAACTCATGGATGTCCCTATGCAGTTTTGGGGTCCTAACAGCTTGTCAAAGATTGCTTCAAAACTTGGAAGACCACTCTTCACAGATGGTCTGACTAACAAGGTTGCCTCCAAACTTACTGTGGAGAAGGACCCAGAGGACAATCTGGCCTACAAGAAACCCAATTTCTGTAGAATCCTCATTCATATGGATCTCTCCAAACCTCCCCCTTCCTGTGTGAAGGTCAACTTTGTTGGAGGCAGTTATTCACAATTTGTGGAGTATGAGGATCTCCCCCTCTACTGCTATCATTGTGAGAAATTTGGGCATACTCCTTTTGACTGTGCTCCGCTTTTTGAAATGGAAAGGAAGAAGGAGCAGGAGGAACAGAGGGACAGGGAGAAGGCCAGAGCGGAATTCCTGAAAACCACTATCAGAACAGAAACTAGGGACAAACAGGATGGCAAACAGGGGCAGGACAATAATCATGGCAAACATAAGGAGGGGTTGGAGCATACTACTGCTCAGAAAGCCCTTGCTAATCCTGATGAACCCTCACCTTCATTCACTAGGAAGGATGACAATGATATATTCACATTGGTGGGAAGAGGCAAAGGAACCGTAACTACACATCCCTCGAAGCCTCAATACAGGAGAGAAACTAGAAGTATTGGGCGTGGGCAGACACATGGATACAAGAATGGTGCAAACAGAGGAAGGGGAAGGGGTCCAGGCCCTAACTCTTAATGAAGGTACTGTGCTGGAACTTTAGAGGCCTTAATAGGGCCTCTAAACAATCTTCTTTGTGTAAATACATTATGGATCTTGGGGTGAACTTATGCTGCATTTTGGAAACTAAGATGACCCAAGCAAAACTTAAACTTTTTGTCAACAATAAACTTCCTTCTTGGGCTTCAACTGATAATTTTGATATGATTGATGATGGAAGGATGGCTATATTATGGAACCCCAATTTTGTTAATTGCCAAGTTTTGGAAGTTGCTTATCAGTATATCCATTATGGGATTTTTTGTACTATTAACCAGAAAACTTTTCACATTACATTTGTTTTTGCCTTATACAATGTAAGTGTGAGAAGGAACCTCTGGGACAGACTTTCTGATATTGCTGGCAGAATTAACACACCCTGGGCTATTATGGGGGATTTCAATGCTGTCTTGGATTCTAGTGAGAGGATTAACTGTCATACCTATGCTTATGATATGACTGACCTCTTATAGTTTAGACTCAATAATGATCTTCTTGATGCTAAGGCTACTGGTATGCAATTCACTTGGAACAGAGGGAGCAAGTGGGCTAAGCTTGACAGGGTCTTGGTTAACTGTGAATGGGACCTCCTTCATTGGGACTGCTGGGCTGACTTTAAACCCATGGGATTCCAATCTGATCACTGCCCTGTGATCTTGAACCTTATTCACAACACTAACCTGGGACCAAAACCCTTCAAGTTTTTTAATATGTGCATGCAACATGAATTTATTGACAGTGTGATTAGACAGATTTGGGATACCAGAATCACTGGTACTAGACAATTCAGATTATGCAGGAAACTCAAATTGCTGAAACA
Organism: Cuscuta australis; assembly: GCA_003260385.1. Classification (NCBI taxonomy): domain Eukaryota; kingdom Viridiplantae; phylum Streptophyta; class Magnoliopsida; order Solanales; family Convolvulaceae; genus Cuscuta; species Cuscuta australis. Next base: position 757,912 of record NQVE01000169.1, on the reverse strand, counting down.
CCCTTTGAAACAACTCAATAAGAAGGAGTTTGGTCACATTTCTACCAGAGCTGAGAATGCAAGAAGCACCTACTCAGAAATGATGACCAGGCTTATGACTGATCCACATAACTCAGCCCTCATTGAACAAACTGCCAGCCTTAGGAAAAAGGCAACCTTTTACAGTGATGCTGAGAGATCCTTTTTCTTACAGAAGGTGAAATGCACTTTTATGAATGAGGGTGACAAATGCACTAAGTTCTTCCATGCTATGATGAAGAAATAGAAGGTGCTGAGTTCCATCCCCTTCATTATCACAAACCAAGGTTTCACCACAACATCTTCTGAAACCATTGTTGAGGAATTTATTGACCACTATAGCAACATTTTTGGTAACACTGTGCCCACAACCTCCATTGACTGGAATGTGTTTAGGGAGGGCCCCCTTGTGCCACATCATGAAATCCAAAATTTGATCAAGGTAGTTGACAGATCTGAGGTTAAAGAAGCATTGTTCAGCATTGGGAATGAGAAATCACCATGACCTGATGGATACACTACTGCTTTCTTTAAACAGAAATGGGATATTGTTGGAAATAGCCTTTTTGATGCTGTGTCTGAATTCTTTACCAGTGGAAGACTTCTCAAGCAAATTAACGATGCAACTGTGGTTCTAATTCCCAAGGTTAAGGAGAACCCCACTGCCAAAGATTATAGACCCATTGCATGTTCAAATGTGGTCTATAAAGTTATCACAAAGATCCTGTCTAATAGGATGGCTCCGATCCTCCCTGATCTTATTAATCCTGCACAGGCAGCTTTTATCAAGGGCAGAAGCATGGTGGATAATATTCTTTTGGCTCAACATCTGGTTAGAGGTTATGCTAGGAAGAGATCCCCTCCTTGTTGCATGCTCAAAGTTGATATTTCTAAAGCCTATGACACTATTTCATGGGCTTTCCTGGAGAATACAATGCAAGGTCTTGGCTTTCCTCCCAAATTTGTGGGTTGGGTTATGGAGTGTGTTACAACTGCTTCCTTCTCCCTTTCTATCAATGGAGGTGTGCATGGCTTCATCAAATGTAAAAGGGGAATCAGGCAGGGTGACCCAATGGCACCCACGTTGTTCTTATTCTGTATGCAGTACTTCTCAAGGTTGATCACGAGGATGCTGTATGGGAGCAGATTCACTCACCACCACAGGTGCCCTAAACTTGGTATTACTCATATTACTTTTGCAGATGATGTGATGATTTTTTGCAGGGGGAACAAGGATTCTATTACTGTCCTCGCCAACACTATTCAGAATTTCTCTCAAGTATCTAGCCTTTTTGTTAATCCCCTCAAATCCAACATCTTTTTGGCTGGAGAAATCAAGGACAACAAGTCTGATCTCTTGTCCTTGGTTTCCTTCCCTGAGGGGAAACTTCCTGTTAGATACTTGGGACTCCCTTTGACTTCTCAAAGAGCTTCAGAAAGAGACTTTGCCCCCCTTATTGCCAAAGTGGATGAGAATATCAGGAAATGGAACACTAAGTCTTTATCTTTTGCTGGCAGACTGGAATTGATCAGAAGTGTGATTCAAGGAATTGAGGGTTTCTGGTTTCAGGCTTTCCCCATTCACAAATCTGTTTTGGATAGAATCACTACCCTCTGCAGAGCTTTCTTGTGGGGAAGTAAATTCTGCAAAGTGGCCTGGGATGACATCTGTAAACCCAAAGATGAAGGGGGTTTGGGACTCAGAAACTCAACCATTTAGAACCAAGCACTCCTGGCTAAGTGCTTCTGGAACATTGCAGCAAATAAAGAAACTTTATGGATACAATGGGTGCATTTTGTCTACCTCCAGGGTAGTGATTTCTGGACCTGGAATCCTAGCAAAAAGGATTCACACTTCTTCAAGAAGATTGCTGACATTAGGGACTCTCTTTTGCAAAAGTGTGGTGATAGATTAAGACAATCTGTGTGACATGGGGGATATTAAAGCCACCCAGGTCTATGATCTTTTGAGGTCCAAGGGTAACATTAGACCTTGGATGAAAGCAATTTGGAAGCCTTATATCCCTCCTAGATACTCCTTCACTGTTTGGCTTACCCTGCGAGGAAGACTTCCTACAAAAATGAATCTCCACTTCCTACAGCTGGATAATAGGAATTGTGAGTTCTGCCATATTTAGGAGGAAATTGCCCAGCACCTCTTCTTCCTTTGTGAGAATACTGCTCTCATTTGGGGAGCCATCAGAAACTGGCTTAATATCGCACCAGCTTTATCCACACTTGAGAGAGCCATTGAATGGGTAGGAAGACAGAGACATAGTCATTGTGTTAAGAGGAAAATGTGGAGACTGGCAATCATGTGTACTATCTACACCATCTGGAGAAGCAGAAATGGATGCTACTTTGACCATGAAGGATTCAACACTGATATTATCATTTACAAAATCAAAGTGGGGGTATATAAGGTGATGCAGAGATTATACCCCCAGGAACCCCTAATCCTTTGATTGTTTTGCTTGTGACCAGCCTCTGGTGATACTCCTTGTTTGGGTTCCCTTAGAACCAAGGTAAAGTCTTTCCTGAGGATACCTTCGTTCTAAACCTTGTGATTTTCCCCTTTCCTCCAATGATAACTCTGTGTTTGAGGAGTGGTTGATCATTTCCTGACTCTTTGGGGTGTTGGAAATGAAGTTAACCCTTTGACCCTGTGTGGGCTGAAGAGTTAACTTCAGATCCTGGGCTGGCTTGGAAATAGTTCAAATAGTAGATACCCAGTTTCTGGATAACTAAAGTTTGAGCTGGGTCCAGATTTGGTCCTTGGGGTGCTGGAACAGTCTCTCTTCTGAGTTAGCTGTTCCTTGGGTTTGGGCCAGCCTCAATGGCTTAGTCTATTGACTATGGTATTGGGGTGGTGGAAACAATTATACCTCTTTATACCCCCTCTGGATATATAGAGGTATCATTGGGTCCCGGTTGGGGTGTTTTCACCCACCCTCTCTCTTTCTCCCCCCCCCCTCCCTCCCTTCTTTTCTTTCCCTCTTTTCTCTCCCTCCTCTCTTTCTGCTTCTTTTTTGCTGGACATAATCCATTACATAAGCCTGCTCCTTCCTTTGAGTGGGACTATGTAGATGGTTGTGTTTGGCCTGGGTTTCTTGGGTGGGTTAACCCCTAGTGGGTGGCTGAAACAGACATAAGTCATTGTACCCCTTCTGGATACATTGACTTAAGTCTGGGTCCGGTTGGGGGTGTTTGCACCCTGCCTCCTCCTTCTTGTTTTCCCCCCTCTTACCCCTTCTTCATTCTTTCTCTTTTATCACACCCCCCTTCTGGTTCTTCACTTCTCCCTCACCTTTCTCTTGCTCTAGGACTTAGCCCACAATGCATATTACATCTCTTTATTTGACTTGTATATGTATGAAGGCTAGTCCTCCTCGCTGTGCTGCTACTTGGCTAACTGGTTCTGAAATATGTTTGGGTTAATGTGGATCTTGTGATTGGAGGCTCATGTTTTCTGAACCCTCCACCTTTAATCACTCTTCTGAAGTATGCTTGCTTGCTGTCCATATTAGTGACAGCTGGGAGTTTGGGTGAATGGATGGCTGTTTATTCTCTGTGGTTCTACCCCTGCTTGGTCTACCACTCGCAGTGACTGGTGTTATTATGTGCACCATGTTATGTGCTTAACCTGGCTGTGCTAAACTTGGACTTTGACTTAGTTGTGATTTTTGCATTACGTTATGCTTGCCCCAGCTCCCTGTGTTGTAGAAGAGTTGACACACTCTTCGAAGGGAGATGGGCACATTTTGCCTACCTCACCTCCCTGTGTTGTAGAAGAAATGATGCACTCTTTGAAGGGAGATGGACACACCTGGTCGCAATGGATGTTTTACTGCTAGTTGTCAACTTGACTCATGGGTGGCAGGTAGCCGTGCTTGTGTAGACTGTCTACTACTTGGGTTTAGACCTGTCCCTTTTGTTTGTGAAAGGGGGGTCTTGATTTTCTGAACCTAGCTGAGATTGGACATACATGATGCTACTGATGCTAACCAATGCCTTGCTTGACTAAACTGGATTGTGGAACGCGTTGCAATATGGATTTGAAGATTGTTTCGTTCTGTTTGTAATCTTCTTTGTTGAAGTTGTTATTGGGTTATCTTTTTGGATCTTAGTGGATCAATTTGCTACATGTATGGCCTACTACCTTTGTTTGTGTAGGGGCATTTTGAATTGTAATTTTCTGTTTTGTATAGATGTTTAGGTTCTATTTACGCACTAATTCAAGTAACCATCTTATGGTTAAGCATTTGACATTCTTGTATTCATTTGATTACGGGTAATAATAATTTACATGTTACCTTGAAAGAGCTCTCAATAACGAAGCAACTCAGCTCAGCTGGTTGTGGAGTTACCCTTCCAGAGGAGAGGTCTCGAGTTCGAGTCCCACTCTGCGCCAGTGGAACTATGCCTCCCCAAAAAAACCCTTCAAGTGGTAGGGCCAAGCGGTGTATACTAACCCGTAGGGCCAAGCCAAAGTTGGGTTTCTGGGGTATGGGGCCGCGAAAGCGGTGGGGCTAGTCACTATAAAAAGTTTACCCTACCACAGTTTAATGCCCCCACTTATTTGAATAAGGAAGGGATTGATCTCTTATGACACCTGTGGATGACAACTGATGGGGCTGGGCAGTGCTGGATTGCTGGGGTGGTCAATGCCTGAAGATACATTAGAGGACATACGGTGACCTGTTTTTTGATGCTTTGATTCCTCCCGTTGCTGCTCCTATTTGGTCACCGTTTTTTTTGGAAATTTTTGGAGGTGCTACTGGCCAGTGGAATCTCTGTCCTGAGCTTGCACTTGCTTCTGTTGTTTTCTACTCCAATACTGTGGAATCTGCCATAGTATGGATATGGGGCTGCCTCACTACGGAAATGGGCCTGCTGTGGAGTACACGATCTGCTTGGTGTGGGGAACTCCTGTGCAATTATCTACGACGAAAGGTTATTCCATACAGAGTTACGGGATGATGCTGCTGGACGATGCTGGACAGTGATGGAAGACCGGTTGCTGCTCACTGCTGCTCACATCCTGCGCAGGTATGGAAATGGGCTGCCTGACTTGTTATCTTGTTGAAATGGAGCCTTTATGATTTACTTATTCTGCTATGTTTTGGGGATCCGCTTTGCACTCATCCTTGGTAAAAGAATTTGGAATAAGGTGTGTTTGTTAAGGTATTCTTGCACTTAACGACTTCATCGATGTCATTTGCTTAACCCCGAGAATGGTTACGGATACTACCTAGACTACTACCTAAGTTTGCTGAATATATTTGGAACTTGTGTGACTTTTTTTGGGCTTGTGTGGATCTGTCCTACATCCCATTGGGAATCAAAACTATTGGGAATTCCTCACTGACTGTTTCCGACCTCCTGCTGTGAATTTATGGGCATGGAACTTCTGCTAAAGTGCTCCAGAGGTGCGGTGTTGTTCTGCGTTATGGTGCTTGGTTGTTGCTACTGCTTGGCTACATTGTTATTAAACAATTGATGTATTTTTTCTCCTTTTGGGTATTAGTTTGAACATTTGTGAGTGTTGGTTTGTTAGTTCGGAATTGTAATTTATTTGATGTAATTATTTCTGGTAGTCTAGGCTTGAAACTGTCTCATGTGCACATAACCATTATTATGGTTAAGCATTTGACATTGATGTATTCGTTTGATTTGGGTAATAATAATTTACATGTTACCCGTTGAAAGAGCTCTCAATAGAATCTTGGAGTGCTTGCGTGGACCTCACCCTACTTCACCTGTGTGAAACATCTAGCTGTACATGGATGTGTGGTGCTGTGATGCTGTGTGCTTTGATTATATGTGTGCAATGTGGTCAGGGCCTGATGCTTCTTGTCTAATTCTTGCTGGAAGCTTTAGAATTTATGAACTCGCCCTGGTTTTGCAAGTGGAATGGAATGGTCTTTGCCTAGTCAGCGCTCCTCTTCTGGATTGTTGCTGGTGTATACTTGTGTCAAATTGTGTTTGATGTAATGGAGATGTTTGTCTCGTGTTAAGACAACCTCCTAATCTTGGTCTTGGTTAGATCGTACTTGTATTTGTTAGTGTTTTTGTATTTGTATGTGTTACACTTGAGTTGTAATTTCTTTTGTGTATAGTTGTAACTTAAGCAAGTAACCACCTTGTGGTTAAGCTGTTGACATTTTGTATTCGTTTGATTTGGGTAATAATAATTTACATGTTACCCGTTGAAACAGTGCCGCGACATGAACAGTGCCGCGAGGGATGTTTGTTCGATTTCTCCATCAATTCAAGCTCAAATCTTGAGTGCGCGTTCAGCCGGTGAATCCGTTTTTGAGGTTATTTCGCTGTTTTTGGAGAAGTTTTTTGCAAGAAACCAAGGTCAACGCTATGCCCGACACTGTTCATTCGCGGTTTTGCATCTCTGATTCAATTTGATCCGGGCAATTTTGATGGTTAATTTTCTGATATTATGAGCGCTGTGCTTTGTGAAGAAACTTAGGAGTGGTTGTTGTGTGGTGTTCCACTTTGATATGGGGCTTGAGGAAGTTTCTGCCCAGATCATATGTTCTATGCTTATGGATGGCTTTAGCCAAGGAGTTGGGGTTGGACAGTAGCTTGCTGGTGGATGGACTGACCGGTCTTGGTGAACATCCCACCCCTTCCCTCAACCTCCTGAAGACTCATATTTGTCATACCTTACTTCATTTGCATGAGGTAAGGACTGATTGAAGACTTGGCAGCTGTGGTCTGTTTGGAAATTGATGGGGGGAGGGAAATAGTAACCTTGTGCACTGGTTGTGCCTTGGGTATGACTGGGCTTGCCTGGAAGGACTGTCTACTTTTCCATGCTATTGTTTTTGCCTCATTTTTGTATAATCTGTGTGGGTGCCGCATGGACATTGGCATGACTTGCTACTGTCATTGATGAATGGGCAGTAATGGACATGCATCTGCTGAAATCTGGTGCTTTTATGCCCTTTAGGTGATGTGGGCAGGATTGTGGAAGCATGGTGAATTGATTTTGTGGAAGACATGGCCCTAAAATGTGTAGGGATGTTTGGCTGAAATATTGTGGAAGCATGGTGAATTGATTTTGTGTAGGGCTGTTTAGACAGTCCCACTTCTGATTGTGATGAAGACTGTGAACATGGAAGACTCACAGCCCATGAACTCCAACTAATTCTGCATTGGGAGTTCAAATATGGTAGTGGACAGTGTGTGAGTTATAACTGGAGCTCAACTTCTGGAAATACCTGCTCCCCCTTAAAATGGTGTTCAAAACTGGTGTTTTGGAAATCATGGGGCTGTAAGGTTACGCTGGAGTTGGAGCCATAAACTGAAGGCTTTGGACCATTTCCGTGGAACCGATGCTTGACGGATACTGTAGGAACCTAAACTTGCTTGCAGGGGGCAGGTTCCCAGCTGTTTTCACGTAGGTTTTTGCTGATGCTACACATGGACTAGGTGACGCTGCTGCTGCCCAGTCCCGTTTGGCTGTTTTCCTTGGTCGTGTGGGTTGATGATGGTGTTGGTGTGACTTCGAAGGCTGATTTGGGCCTTGGGGACAATGTGTTTACGTTCCCAAAGGACTTTTGGCATGCCATTTGTTGTGGACAAGTATTTGCAGCCAGTTTTGCCTCATGGTTGAGATTGAGGGACCATTTCTATTGGTGGCCCTCGGTCTTACCTCATTCTTGGAGTGTGGATTTGGACAACATGAGGATGGGATGTGGAGCTGAATGGAAGAATCCCAAATGACTTCGAGATGGGTTTGATGTTTACTTTGCCAGTTTGATCCTCGTAGTAGGCCACCCTTAGTTTCTTCCTTACCCTTTTGGTTGGGGTTCTTGGAAGACTTTGGGCTATCTTAGCTCTGAAGTGGAGCTAACTGTGCTTTTTCCTGAGTCAATGAGGTTGTTTTCGCTGGGTCCTGCCTATATACGTGTTGTTTCTGAACTCAACCGAGGGCAATACTAGATGAAGGCTTATGGGACAACTAGTGAACTTCTGTTTCGTCATGAGGTTGCTTGCCAAATACCTAGGGGGGCACTCTGGCCGTAGACCTAGGGGAGGGGTTTGTATGGGAGAGTGGGGTCACTTTGGAGTTTAGTTATCTTCCGTGACAATGATGGACAACTTCTGGCATTCGGGGATGGGCACCTTGGCTTACCGGTAGAATCTATGGCAAAAATAACTGAGCACCTGCCTTGGATGATTTTGATGGATGATACGCATTTAGATTGATTTTTGAAGTTTTTTGGATGGAGTCGTTTGATTGCTTGTCCGTGACTTTGGGTCCGTGGAGAGGGAGTGATGTGTTTGGCTTGAGATGCCACCTATATATGCTCCCTCCATACTCTGGTTTGGTCTACCATACTACTGCCTTGAGATGCGGGGTACTGGAAGCTGACACTGGAGCAAGGACGTGGTGTAACACCCTAATCCGTCCAGGTCTGCAGCCCCTTTCGGACTAAAGTATTTAACTTGGTAATCGTAAAAATTTAAAACTTTTCAAACACTTTTATTTATCACAATAATATTTTTTTATAACATATACAGTACGGAGTATTCAACCATATTGCGGAAGCAAATTTAATTTTGACAAATCATAAATCATTTCAAACTTGTCACATCCATCCCGACAATCTCGCCCCATCTGCCGCCAGGATCCCATTAATCTTGCTGTTTACCTGCGTGTAGCAAATAAAACACACTACACGCTCAGCGGTAAAGCTGAGTAAGCATATCTAATGCATCGAATATCCATATAAACTGAATCTAAATTCCTAATCAAATATTTTGATATCATGCACACAATGTTGTTAGAATAAAGGCCCAACGCTAGAGGGGGGGTGAATAGCGTTTGAAACAAAATCGCAGGAAATTAAAACGAGAGCGTTAAAGTAAAGAGCGTAAGGAAGGAGCACACCGGATTTTATCCTGGTTCACCACAACGTGTGGCTAATCCAGCCCCCCCGAGAGACTCTCTCGAGCTACACTAACTCCATTAAGCTTAAGGGTGCTTAACAAACCGATACAACTTGAGAACCCGAGTCACACGAGCCTCAACACCTTTGCTCGGAGATACCACACTCCAAGACTTCTCACGAAGGAACAAGAAACTTCCTTCGAGTTTACAACAAGGGAACAAACTCCCTTAAAGTGTATGAAAACACTTAAACACTCAGGAATAAAACTCTCACAAAGAGTAGATATGAGTGAACTAGTAAACGCTCAAGAACACGACAATTTCTTCAAGAATTGGCTCTCAAATAGCTAAGAAAAATGGGAATGCTTATGCAATGAAAGAGTATTGAAATGTTGAAGAATTGTGTGTTAAAAGAGAGGATTTGGGTGCCATTTTATAGCCCAAAAAGGGATAAACCCGTTGCTAGAATTTCCAACAGGATGAAGACAAATTTTTTAGGGACACAGGCTGATAGTCGATTGTCAAACCATGATAATCGATTATCCAAAGATTCCCTGTCCAAAAATTTAAAACTCTATCCGTTGGAGGACAACGGTAACCCAGATAATCGATTGTCCACAAGTGATAATCGATTATTGGTCCTCTCTGAAGATTCTGGGTTTTGGCTGCAAAGGCTGATAATCGATTATTGCAAAGTTGATAATCGATTATTGCGTGCTTCAGAACTTGGAAGTTCAAAGCTGCAGTGGCTGATAGTCGATTGTCAATAAGGTGATAATCGATTATCACCCAGCTAAAGTCTAGCCAGCTGAAACCCGTTTTGAAAAACCGAGGTCCAAAAACGAAGTGTTCCCAAAAGTAAAAACAAAGTATGAAAAACATTGTATATGGTATAAAATAGTGAAAACAAGACTTGTTTGGTAAAAACCAAGTCCTCAAGGTCGTAAATCACGTGCGTATGGTTTTGACCGTTTTTCACGTGTTAGACCGATTGACCAAGATACAAAAGTGGTTTTTATAAAATAATTATTCGGGAACCTTTAAAATATGCTCAGAGATAAAAACAGGGTTTAAAATATTGAAAACCACAGAGTTGGTTCGGGCGCCAAAGACCGAACGCCGAAAACCGAACGTCGAAAGCCGAACGCCGAAAGCCAAGCGCCGACTTAGGTGGTTTTGGTTCTGAGCAAGGACCAGGGATTTTTAACAATAAAAGAAGTCATCAAAAATGTTTGTTTTGATGCACAAATAAATGTTTTATGGTTTGTAAAAATTGTTTTGACTTTTTGAGAACCGAGACTTGAATAAATTGTCGGTTTTGATCACAAAAGACCGACTCGACTAAGTCTTCAATTCTTGATCTTGTCCTTGAGTCTTTTAGGTCTTGTTCCAAGCCATTCTTCACGCCTTGAGTTATTCAACGAAACTCTTCATATCGACGGCGGTTTGGCAATTATCAAAACCTGTCAGAAATGAACACGACTTTAGTTTAACGTACAAAGTGTGTTCCAACAATTTCCCCCTTTTTGATAATGGCAAACAAGACGGGGATATGCATAGGGTTTTGATCTTTTTTGAAACAAAATTCCCCCTTAATAAAATTCCCCCCTGAAAATATGCATAGCCCTTATCTTCCCCCTTTTGACATTAACAAAAAGATTGTTAATAACAAAAATCATAAAGATTTTTATTAATTAATTAAGGTCAAAAGCGGAGTACATAGCGAAAGCATATTAAAAGATTATAAAATAAGGAAGAGAAGAAAGTAGAGCTAGAGCTCTAGAAATCCGGGGAAAGATCATTGAGAAGTTGTTCTTCGTCAATGTCTTCTTCTTCTTCTTCTTCATCACCATTGCCATCATCATCATCATCATCATCTTCTTCTTCTTCTTCTTCTTCTTCATCGTCCACCTCGTCTTCTCTACCAACGTTTTGAGTCCCACTTTGTTCACCTCCGAAATTCGGTGGAGGAACGTAAGGGACCATTTGAGCGTACGGGTAATTGACAAAGTCAAAATACCCGTGAAGTTCACGGCTCAAGGTATTGACGTTGTGTGCCGTTTTGGAGATGTTGGTGTCGATCCGAGAGAGAGTGGCGGTTAAGGCTGCCATTTGCTCGGCGAGAGAAGGATTGGTCGAAGTGGTGGCGGCTGAGGCAGTGGCTCTTGGTTGGCGGCGTTGACGAGGCTGTCGAAACGGAGTCTCGTCGGTGCCCGAGTGGAAAGAAGATTCATCAATCTCCCAATGCTTTGTCCCCTTTATCTTTGGCCCAACATCGGTTTTGATGTTGTATTCTTCAAGAATTGCCATGACAAGGAGGGCGTAGGGGAGCGGCCGATTGTCGGAGGTGGCCGTGAACATGTGAGTCATCACAAATTTACACCAATTGAGATTGGCGTTGTGAATCATCGCATGAATTGTCTTCGTGTCCTCCTGGGAGAGAGTGGTGTGATTGAACTTCCTGGGCTTGAGAATCCGTGTCAAAACATAAAAGGTGAATCGAAACACGGGACTCATGGAAGCAATCGTAGGGCGCCGCTGTTGGGGAGTGGGTACGAAGTGTCGGATGCCCACTTCCTCCAAGAGAGAGGTCTCATTGAACCGCACTCCTTCTTCTCCGACGTAGAGCCCGAGATCCTGTCCGTCCCGTCGAAGTCCGGTGAGGATTTGAATGTTTTCCTCATTCAAATAAATGTCTACCCCATTGACGTTTGAAATCAATGATCCGTCCTCATCCTTTTTCAAGTTCGAATAGAAAGCTCGAACAAGAAAAGGTTGATAATTGACCTTCTTGATGTAGAGGAGATCGAGGAAGTTTCCACGTTCAAGGATAACCCGTGCCTCACGTGGAATGGAGTCATGAATGAAGCGGGCTGTGGAGAATCGGGGAGGGAGAATTTCCCGATGCTCAAACTTCTCCGAGAACCTTGTAGCCTCTTCGCGGTCGTTGAACCAAAGAAACGACCCGTCAAGGTATTTGTGCGTTGATGGTGGAGGAGCCGAGGAAGAAGCCACGTTCTTGCCGGTGCGGGATCTTTTTCTTTGACCTCCTGCCATTTCAACAAAGAGAGAGAGGGAGAGCAAGACAAAAAAAGAGAAATTTGCAGTGATTTTGAAAGAAAATGAAGAATAGGAGCAAGAATGATGGATTATGATGAATATATGGAGAAAATATGATTTGAGTGAGTATAAAATGAATAGAGATCACCAATTTATAGAGTAGAAGCTTTGGAGATTCGTAGAGGTGGTCAAATAGGCATTAATTGCTCTCCAACGTCTCTGCAACGATCAGATTTTTGAAAAAATCGCCGTTGATAATCGATTTACACTCCCTGTAAATCGATTATCTGAGTCTTCAGATTCTCCACCAAAGAAGCTGCAGGCTTCAATAATCGATTTTTGCCTGGGTGTAAATCGATTGTTGTAGTTTGCGCCTGAGTTGCCTTTAACTTCTGTAGGCTTAAATAATCGATTATCTTATAGTTGATAATCGATTGTTGCTTGTTTGCGCCTGACTTTTGAGAAAGTTCTGCAGCCCCTGATAATCGATTATCTTAATGCTGATAATCGATTGTTGGCTCCTTCAGTTTCTTTGCTCCAACTTCTGTGGGTTGTGATAGTCGATTATCACAAGCCTGTAAATCGATTTACACTCAGTCTTGGAACTAGAAATCGATTTCTTTTGTTCCCCCTGACTTTGACACCTGAAATGAAAACATTTTGGTACCCGTTTGGTCTTTTGGGTCCTTGAGGATTAGTAACATGACTTTTTAAACAAAAAAAAAAACACACGCACCCATAATCATATACACATGGTACGCAAACACACACACACACACACACACATGTATCAACACGCGTGTTTAAGTGTTACCTTGGCCAACTCGTCGTTTTGCGGTTGGCGGGTTCCAATCTACTCGAGCCGAATGTCTATACCTCGGTTTGATTTGTGTGGGTTCCGGAAGTGGTATGTGAATCTTCTTCTTTTCATCATAATAGAAGAAGTAATATGGTTTCTTTTCCGTTGATTCCTGCAGGGATTGGTTAGAGTTCGAATATCCTTTTTCAAAGGATTTCATTCGGTTAGTTCCATGCAAAGTGTGTGTTTTGTTATACGTGTAATGCCTATGCCTACTAAAACACACGGGTGCTATATGGCCTACCCTATTGCAATAATGACAAAAAACATTTGGATTATGCATTCTCCTAAGTTGATAATAGTTGCTAGGTTTTCTAACTTGATCATTGTTCATCCTAGTGTTCTTTCTAGGTGGTCTAGTGTTCCTAATTGTTCTAGGTTGTCTATTTTTTTTGATTTTCATTATTCCTAAGTTGAGCTTTAGGTTTCCTAGATGGTTGCTCAACTTTTTCCTTATTATTAGGTTCATTTTCAAATCCTAAGCCATGTTTAGTAAGTTGCAAATTATCAAGAACATCATTAAGGTTTGTATGAGAAACACCAAACTTCTTCAAAGTTCCTTCAAGTTTTGCAACTTGATCCTTAAGTGATATACAAGAACTACATTTTGAACTTTCCGGTTTGTCGGAGCTTCTTTTTCCGAAAAACTTATTTTCTTCTTTAAGTTTTTCATTATCTTTTGATAGTTTATCAACTTCCTTCTCCATGGAAGTAAGTTGTTTCTTCAAATCCTTGTTAATTTTAGAAGCGTTGACATATTCATCAAAAAGTTCATTAAAGGCTTCTTGTACATCATCAAAAGTATAGGAATCTTTAGAAGTGGTACATACCTCTTCCGGTGGTTCCTCGTGTGCCATGAGACAAAGGTTGGCACTTTCGTTTTCTTCGCCTTCCGATGATTCGTCACCGGAATCACCTCCCCATGAGATGTAGGCTCGGTGCTTTTTGAACATTTTATTCTTGTTCTTGGCGTTTGGACATTTTGGTTTTATATGCCCAACTTCTCCACACCCATAGCATTTGGGTGGGTTTCCTTGCTTCTTTCCTTTCCGTTCATACTCTTGGCTCATGAACTTATGGAATTTCTTGAGTACGATCCCGAACTCGTCTTCGTCACTCGAGTCTTCCATAGCACGTTCTTGACTTGGAGATGCCTTGAGAGCAATCCCATTCTTCTTTTGTTCACCTAGAGAGGGATACAGAATGGTAGACTCATAGGTTTTGAGATTACCTCTAAGTCCGTCAATGGTGACGTTGGTGATGCCGATGGATTCTTGAATGGCATCGGCTTTGGAGCGCCACTCCGGTGTGAGACTTCGCAGGATTTTTCTCACAAGCTCCTTGTCCGTGTACGTCTTCTTGAGAGCATGGAGATCATTAACGATATTGGAGAATCGTTCAAACATCTCATCGATTTTCTCATTCTCCTTCATACGAAACAATTCATATTCATGGGTTAGAAAATCTATCTTAGCTTCTCGGACTTGATTCGTACCTTCATATGTGATTTCGAGCTTGTCCCACATTTCCTTGGCGGTGGAACAACAAGAGATCTTCCGGTAGTCATCCGCGTTTACTGCACAATAAAGAATGTTGATAGCCTTAGCGTTGTTTTCTATTTTCTTGATATCCTGCGCATCGTATTCTTCTTCGGTTTTGGGAACGGTGGTTTCCCCAACTTTCTTCATGGGCACTTCTTCCCCATTCTTGATAATTCTCCATAGGAGAAGGTTGTTGGATTGGATGAAAATTCTCATTCGCTCCTTCCAATATGTGTAATTTGTTTCATCAAATAATGGAGGCCTCGTGGTGGATTGCCCTTCTCCTAAACCTGTGTATAAGTTTTGAGTAGAAGCCATTGATCGTTTCTCTCAAACGGTTAAGTCTTTCAGAGAGTAAGGCTCCGATACCAATTGTTAGAATAAAGGCCCAACGCTAGAGGGGGGGTGAATAGCGTTTGAAACAAAATCGCAGGAAATTAAAACGAGAGCGTTAAAGTAAAGAGCGTAAGGAAGGAGCACACCGGATTTTATCCTGGTTCACAACAACGTGTGGCTAATCCAGCCCCCCCGAGAGACTCTCTCGAGCTACACTAACTCCGTTAAGCTTAAGGGTGCTTAACAAACCGATACAACTTGAGAACCCGAGTCACACGAGCCTCAACACCTTTGCTCGGAGATACCACACTCCAAGACTTCTCACGAAGGAACAAGAAACTTCCTTCGAGTTTACAACAAGGGAACAAACTCCCTTAAAGTGTATGAAAACACTTAAACACTCAGGAATAAAACTCTCACAAAGAGTAGATATGAGTGAACTAGTAAACGCTCAAGAACACGACAATTTCTTCAAGAATTGGCTCTCAAATAGCTAAGAAAAATGGGAATGCTTATGCAATGAAAGAGTATTGAAATGTTGAAGAATTGTGTGTTAAAAGAGAGGATTTGGGTGCCATTTTATAGCCCAAAAAGGGATAAACCCGTTGCTAGAATTTCCAACAGGATGAAGACAAATTTTTTAGGGACACAGGCTGATAGTCGATTGTCAAACCATGATAATCGATTATCCAAAGATTCCCTGTCCAAAAATTTAAAACTCTATCCGTTGGAGGACAACGGTAACCCAGATAATCGATTGTCCACAAGTGATAATCGATTATTGGTCCTCTCTGAAGATTCTGGGTTTTGGCTGCAAAGGCTGATAATCGATTATTGCAAAGTTGATAATCGATTATTGCGTGCTTCAGAACTTGGAAGTTCAAAGCTGCAGTGGCTGATAGTCGATTGTCACTAAGGTGATAATCGATTATCACCCAGCTAAAGTCTAGCCAGCTGAAACCCGTTTTGAAAAACCGAGGTCCAAAAACGAAGTGTTCCCAAAAGTAAAAACCAAGTATGAAAAACATTGTATATGGTATAAAATAGTGAAAACAAGACTTGTTTGGTAAAAACAAAGTCCTCAAGGTCGTAAATCACGTGCGTATGGTTTTGACCGTTTTTCACGTGTTAGACCGATTGACCAAGATACAAAAGTGGTTTTTATAAAATAATTATTCGGGAACCTTTAAAATATGCTCAGAGATAAAAACAGGGTTTAAAATATTGAAAACCACAGAGTTGGTTCGGGCGCCAAAGACCGAACGCCGAAAACCGAACGTCGAAAGCCGAACGCCGAAAGCCGAGCGCCGACTTAGGTGGTTTTGGTTCTAAGCAAGGACCAGGGATTTTTAACAATAAAAGAAGTCATCAAAAATGTTTGTTTTGATGCACAAATAAATGTTTTATGGTTTGTAAAAATTGTTTTGACTTTTTGAGAACCGAGACTTGAATAAATTGTCGGTTTTGATCACAAAAGACCGACTCGACTAAGTCTTCAGTTCTTGATCTTGTCCTTGAGTCTTTTAGGTCTTGTTCCAATCCATTCTTCACGCCTTGAGTTATTCAACGAAACTCTTCATATCCACGGCGGTTTGGCAATTATCAAAACCTGTCAGAAATGAACACGACTTTAGTTTAACGTACAAAGTGTGTTCCAACAAATGTTCGTTCAGACATTCACAGTTTTGGTATTGTTCAGTTCATATCAACACATTTTATTCAATTCAGATATTATTTCAATAGTGCTCTTAAATTATTCTTAATCTAAGGCCAGATCATAACAACGCTCTTAGCTATTCTTAGTCTAAGGCCAAATAATAATAATGCTCTTAGCTATTCTTAGTCTAAGGTCAAATCATAATAATGCTCTTAGCTATTCTTAGTCTAAGCCCAAATCATAATAATGCTCTTAGCTATTCTTAGTCTAAGGCCAAATCATAATTTCCATAACCAGATTCTTTTAAGGCAATTATTGATCAGACACTTAAACTATCATTAGTTTTAGGCAATTGATTTCGGACACTTAACTGTAGTCAGTTAAGGCAATTGATTTCAGACACTTAACTGTAGCCAGTTAAGGCAATCAGACACTTAAACTATCACTAGTTTAAGGCAAACGATTCGGACACTTAACCGTAGTCGGTTAAGGCAACAACAATATAGTGATTCATCAACATTGGATCAGACATTCCCAAACGAGTAATCCTCTAGTTTGGTCTACGAATCCCGTTTATACATTTTTATCTAATTCATCAAATATTCATGTTTTCATAAGTCTATTCTAATACAAGATCTATTCTAGAGGTCTTCTAGATACCGTTAACAATACAAATCGTTTAATAATTATCAATATATTCATTTTACTCATGGTTCAATCATAAATAATAATTTTAATCAGTAAGTTCATCATTCATCATCACCCATAATAATCATTCATCATAATCATCAATCAACATATCAATTGATAACAAATAGCGGTCTAGTTTTGAGTGTTAACACCCGAACATACCGTCATGCATCACATAACATTTTTATTTGTTAAAAACATCATTTTTATTGTAAAGAATCATCCTTAAAATAATTATAATCAATTGGTATCAAAAATAGGATTTTAGAGCTCAAAAATAGCAATTTCGGGCAAATTTTTGGATCAGAACTTCGAGGTATCGATCCAGCCCTCTGGATCAATCCATATGTAGAGAAAATAGTCCCAGAGGATCGATCCAGGCCATTGGATCGATCCACACAGTCTGGTTTTGGTTACTGTTCATCTTCTTCTTCGTTCGGGTCCAATTTCGAAAATACCATTTTTAGTTACCGAACTTCAACGAAACTATATAGAGATGTTCTCCAAGGTTCATAGATCATTTTGGCATCATTAATTCATAGTTTTAACATCAATTTAATGGTTTATGATTCTTGGTTCTTCAAGCATGTCAAACACAAAACTCAACCAAACGACCGTTTATGAACGTATAAACGATCTATATGAACATTCTAGTCACTAGATATATCTACGGGCTTACCTTGAAGCGTAAGGGAGATTTTGACGATTTTCCGGCGAAACTTCCGGCGACTCTTACTCCCAACTCCGGCGACTACGGCGGCAACCAACAACACCAGATTGCTCTGCTCACTCTTGTGAACACATTGGTACTAAATTCATAATTTTTGGTGAGGAATGAGAAGGTTGGTGATATTCTTATATAGGGAAAGGAAGGAGAAGGAGACGCAGTTGTTGAGTCATAGACGATTCACCATAGGCTTAGTGCGCTGGGAGGCGCCGTTCGTATAGTGTCCCTGATTCGGACCAATTTTGGTTCCAGTCGGGGTATACTTTTTGGTCCAACTTTCTCCGAATTGAAATCCGTTTGCACCGTTGCGATCGTGCAGTTAAACTCTATCCAACAATATAATTTTTATATTTATTTGTAATACTTTTTCTGACATCATATTTTTGGGTGTTTGACTTTGACAGAGTCAAAGTTGGTTTATTTGACCTTTATTCAAAAAGGTTCTCACATTTAATTCATATCATTTGTTCTCATGATTGATTTCAATAAATCATTTTAAAGTTCATATCATAAATAACTTCTTCATTTATTCTTGATTAGGGTCTGTACTAAGGTTTCCAATCAAGACCACACAAATAGTCAACATATTGGATTTATCTCTATAAGATTTATCCAGATTTTGATATTGGATATTAAAACATATTTCATATCGGCCCAAAGCCCAATAATAATTTATGTTAATCAAAACAAATTTTGTTTAATTGAATATTTAATTCAATAAATTTTAGGGTATATTTTGGGGCGTTACACGTGGATTACCATTTTGTTTTGTTGGCAACTCTGATGCGTTTTTTGATTGTTTATTTGTACGGCCTGCGTGCCAAGTTGTTGTATTGTTGTATTATTGTTGTATTCATTACATGCACGGAACCATCTTTATGGTTCAGCATTAGATGTTGATGTACCGTTCTGATTAGGGTAATAATAATTTACATTTTACCCTTGAAAGAGCTCTCAATCTGTCAATCCTTACTATGTCTGGACCTGGTAAGTTTCCCCGTGTTGAGTCAAATTAAGCCGCAGGCTCCACTTCTGGTGGTGCCCTTCCGTCAATTCCTTTAAGTTTCAGCCTTGCGACCATACTCCCCCCAGAACCCAAAGACTTTGATTTCTCATAAGGTGCTGGTAGAGTCCTAAAAGCAACATCCACCGATCCCTAGTCGGCATCGTTTATGGTTGCGACTAGGACGGTATCTGATCGTCTTCGAGCCCCCAACTTTCGTTCTTGATTAATGAAAACATCCTTGGCAAATGCTTTCGCAGTTGTTCGTCTTTCATAAATCCATGAATTTCACCTTTGACTATGAAATACAAATGCCCCCGACTGTCCCTGTTAATCATTACTCTGATCCCGAAGGCCAACGTAATAGGATCGAAATCCTATAATGTTATCTCATGCTAATGTATACAGAGCGTAGGCTTGCTTTGTGTAACACCCTAATCCGTCCAGGTCTGCAGCCCCATTCGGACTAAAGTATTTAACTTGGTAATCGTAAAATTTAAAACTTTTCAAACACACTTTATTAATCCCAATAATATTTTTCATAACATATACAGTACGGAGTATTTAACAATATTGCGGAAGCGAATTTAATATTGACATATCATAAATTATTTCAAAACTTGTCACATCCATCCTGACAATCTCGCCCCATCTGCCCCCAGGATCACATTAATCTTTCTGTTCACCTGCGTGTAGCAAATAAAACATACTACACGTTCAGCGATGAAGCTGAGTAAGCATATCTAAAGCGTCGAATATCCAAATAAATTGAATCTCAATTCATAATCAACCATTTGATATCATGCATACAATATACGATTCAAACATTCATGATATTCTCAATATTTTATTCCAAGTCATTCGATATTCAATATCTCAACCATGCTCTTAAATTATTCTTAATCTAAGGCCAAATCATTTTATAACAAGCTCTTAGCTATTCCTAGTCTAAGGCAACATTTCTAACCAGGCCCTTAAACTATAAATAGTTTAATGCAGAACACAAGAATCGATAATCCACCCTATGAGTCATGTGGATTACGTACCAACCGAACAATGATTTGTCGGGTGGGTGACATCCGGTCTGGATCCCGTACGTACGTTTTAACCCCGAAATATGAATTGGTCAAGGAGGTATATCTTAGAGTTCTTCTAGATATCCTTAATATTCATCATCATTATACAAGTGGGTATATCTTAGAGTTCTTCTAGATATCCTTAATAATATACATCAATTTCATAATCATCATTATATCCATTTTTAATCATGAGTTAATCATAACAATCAGTAGGTTAATCATTCATAATTGGCCACAATAATAGTTCATCATAATAATCATTTAACATAACATTTAATAACAATTAGCGGCCTAGTCTCGAGTGTTAACTCTGTGGATTTTCAGCCACTGTTCATTCGTCTTCAACCTCGGTCCATTTTTCGGGAAAACCATTTTTAGTCACCGAACTTCAATTAAACTATATAGAGGTGTTCTCCAAGGTTCATAGATCATATTAGAATTATTAAAACATATTTTTAACATCAAATTCAAGGTTTATGGTTCTTGGTTTTTCAAACATGTCAAACACAAAACTCAACCAAATGACCATTTATGAACGTAGAAACGACCTATATGAACATTCTAGTCATTAGATATAACTACGGGCTTACCTCGAAGCTTATTGAAGGTTTTGGAAATTTTCCGGCGAAACTTCCGGCGAGGATTGTGACTATCTCCGGCGACCTCACACCAATACGACAACACCACTGCGTTCTCCTCACTCCCAGCAACAAAATAGACAGAAAGTTTGTAAGAAATGGTGAGGAATTGAAGGAATGGAGATGACCCTTATATAGCCAAGTGAAGGAGGATGAAGACACAGTGATGACCTCTCCTTCGACTGTTTCGGCGGCTGGGTGGAGCGGGCTGCTGTCTTCTCCGATTTTAAACGTAAGTCCCTGATTGGGACTAATTTGGTCCCAGTCGGGGAACACTTTTTGGTCCAACTTTCTCCGAATTGAAATCCGTTTGCACCATTGCGATCGTATAATTAAACTCTATCAAACGATATAATTTTCATATTTATTTGTAATACTTTTTCCGACATCATATTTTTAGGTGGTTGACTTTGACAGAGTCAAAATTGATTTTGTTGACCTTTATTCAGAAAGGTTTTTACATTTCATTCATATTATTTATTCTCATTATTTATTTCAATAAATCATTTCAAAGTTTACATCACAAACAAATTCTTCATTTATTCTTGATTTGGGTCTGTACTCAGGTTCCCAATCAAGACCACACAAATAGTCCACATATTGGATTTATCTCGATTAGACTTATCTAGATTTTTGATATTGGATATTAAAAAATATTTCATAACGGCCCAAAGCCCAATAATAATCAAAAC
This sequence comes from Cuscuta australis, assembly GCA_003260385.1. Taxonomy (NCBI): domain Eukaryota; kingdom Viridiplantae; phylum Streptophyta; class Magnoliopsida; order Solanales; family Convolvulaceae; genus Cuscuta; species Cuscuta australis. Next base: position 736,698 of record NQVE01000169.1, on the reverse strand, counting down.
AAATTTGTTTAATCGAATAATTATTTAATAATAATTCTAGGGTATGTTTCGGGGCGTTACACTTTGAGCACTCTAATTTCTTCAAAGTAACAGCACTGGAGGCATGACCCGACCAATTAAGATCAGGAGCACATCACCAGCAATAGAGACAAGTTCAACGATGCACACCATGAGGCGGACCGGCAAACCCATCTCAAAGTCCAACTACGAGCTTTATAACTGCAACAACTTAAATATACGCTATTGGAGCTGGACTTACCGCGGCTGCTGGCACCAGACTTGCCATCCAATGGATCCTCGTTGAGGGATTTGGATTGTACTCATTCCAATTACCAGACTCAAATGAGCCCAGTATTGTTATTTATTGTCACTACCTCCCCGTGTCAAGATTGGGTAATTTGGGCGCCTGCTGCCTTCCTTGGATGTGGTAGCCGTTTCTCAGGCTCCCTCTCTGGAATCGAACCCTAATTCTCCGTCACCCGTCACCACCATAGTAGGCCACTATCCTACCATCGAAAGTTGATAGGGCAGAAATTTGAATGATGCGTCGCCAGCACTATGGCCTTGCGATCCGTCAAGTTATCATGAATCATCGTAAAAACGGGAAAAACCCGCATTGACCTTATATCTAATAAATGCATCCCTTCCAAGAGTCGGGACTTGTTGCACGTATTAGCTCTAGATTTACTACGGTTATCCGAGGAGTAGGTAAATCGACTGCATGAGCCCCCGACCGTCCCACCCACTTAGAGCCAACCGTCCCACCCACTTAGAGCCAACCTAAAACCGACTGCATTAGCCCCCGACGCCTTGTCCTTCCACCTGGGTGGGTGCAATGGAAGAACCAAACGCCGAATGGGAAGGAACTAAACTGGGCCAACACACCTAACATCGGCACATCGAGCCAAATTAACAAAATTTGGCTAACCGAAATCCAACCATCCGTGAGTCGACTCAGCGAGGACGAACTGGCCAACCATCCCCGTTTGAAATGCAGGCATCCCAACAACCGGCATTTCGAAGGCCAACAAAACCGTAGCCAACCGTCCCACCCACTTATAGCCACCATAAAACCGACTGCATTAGCCCCCGACGCCTCGTCCTTCCACCTGGGTGGGTGGAATGGAAGAACCAAACGCCGGAAGGGAAGGAGCTAGTGCAGGGCCGACACACCTAACATCGGCAAAGCCAAATTAAAGAAATTTGGCTAACCGAAATCCAACCTTCCGAGAGTCGACTCAGCGAGGACAAAATAGCCAACCATCCCCGTTTGAAATACCGGCATCCCAACAACCGGCATTTCGAAGCCAACAAAACCGTAGCCAACCGTCCCACCCACTTAGAGCCACCATAAAACCGACTGCTTTAGCCCCGACGAATGGTCCATCCACCTGGGTGGGTGTAATGGAAGAACCAAACGCCGAAAGGGAAGAAGCTAAAGCAGGGCCTACACACCTAACATCGGCACCGAGCCAAATTAAAGAAATTTGGCTAACCGAAATCCAACCTTCCGAGAGTCGACTCAGCGAGGACGAAATAGCCAACCATCCCCGTTCGAAATGCCGGCATCCCAACAACCGGAATTTCGAAGGCCAGCAAAACCGTAGCCAACCGTCCCACCCACTTAGAGCCACCATAAAACCGACTGCACTAGCCCCCGACGCCTGGTCCATCCACCTGGGTGGGTGTAATGGAAGAACCAAACGCCGGATGGGAAGGAGCTAGTGCAGGGCCGACACACCTAACATCGGCACACCGAGCCAAATTAAAGAAATTTGGCTAACCGAAATCCAACCTTCCGAGAGTCAACTCAGCGAGGACGAAATAGCCAACCATCCCCGTTCGAAATACCGGCATCCCAACAACCGGCATTTGGAAGGCCAACAAAACCATAGCCAACCGTCCCACCCACTTAGAGCCACCATAAAACCGACTGCACTAGCCCCCGACGCCTGGTCCTTCCACCTGGGTGGGTGTAATGGAAGAACCAAACGCCGGAAGGGAAGGAGCTAGTGCAGGGCCGACACACCTAACATCGGCACACCGAAATCCGACCTCGGAGTGTCAGCCCCACAAGGACATCCCAATCATCCTCGCTTGAAATGCCGGAATCCCAACAACCAGCATTTCGGGGGCCAACAAACTGATGCCCAACACTGATTCCCACCGCCAACTCGAACTGCATTAGCTATGACGTCCGTTCTTGTTGCTAGAGGGTGGGACACTAGCCGAACGAGGCGCCAAGGGAGGGTGCGAGCTAACGCAGGGCCTAGCAAGGGCAAAAACCAGGCCTTTTAAAAACGACCGAAAAATCCTTCAGGGACCATACCCCCCCTATATATGCTTAAAAAACATAAACCCAAGTTACAGCAGTAGATACGATTTTGCTGTAGAGTCACACTCACCAAACAGGGCCCAAATTCAAACACCAAGCCAATTCCTCGTCACAGCCCGTAACCAAACATCATTCTTAGATCATAATGATATGCAAAACACACTAACAAACATTTGGGGCGACGAAAAAGCAATAGCCAAAACGGTAAAAGCAGTGGTTCTCCGAAAGCCCACACTTCAAAAACCACATGTGGAAAACAAAATTCATGCCACCCACAATTTGATTTCCAGCTACAAAAGATATATGAACTATTTTAATGGCTTTTTGCTTTGCAAACTCCGAAAAAACAAACGGAAAAGAGTAAGAGACAAGCCTTTTTTTAGCCGACCGGAAAAACCTTCACTGACCATGCCCCCCGCTACATGATGCAACGATAGCCGGCATTCCCCCAGCTAGCATGTGAAAACATGATCATGCCCCCCGATGTCACAAGGGTGCGCATGAGGTAACACACGGCCTAGCAAGGGCAAAAACCAGGCCTTTTAAAACCGGCCAAAAAAACCTTCACGGAATATACCCCCCTATACATGCTTAAAAAACATAAACCCAAGTTAGAGCAGCAGATACAATTTTGCTGTAGAGTCACACTCACCAAACGGGCCCCAAACTCAAACACGAAGCCAAATCTTCATCACGGCCCATAACGAAACATCATTCTTCGATCATACAAATTTGCAAAACACACTATCAAACTTTTGGGGAAGGAGCCCCTTGGGGTGTCCAATTTTTGGGCATAACTTTTGCTAGGAGTGTCCGTTTTCAGCGTGCGACCACTTTCCGGAAAGGACTCAACTAGCGCAGAGGGGGCCGATCGGGCAGAGCCCATCGGACTTCAGTTATCACCTCAAATTCGCTCGTTTAGGCCGCCATTTTGCAGTGTTATTGTTTCTGGGCCTATGGCCTGCTTTTTGTTCAGCCCATTCACTCCTCATTCCTAGGCCGGCTTGTGGGGTTCTTTCATCCGCACTTTACTTTTCATATTATATCATAACCCTAGCATGGAGTTTTCCCCTAGCTATTATTCTCTTCACTTCTTATTCGTTGTTCTCTTCGTTCTGTCCGTACACCTGGATTCTATTCGGCGTCATCTGGTATCAGAGCTTAGTTCGACGAAAAGGAAGATCATCCATCATCATCAATGGTGCGTGCACGAGTTAGTGGCCTCAGGAAACCTATGGGTGACGGACACTCCCTCCCCCGGCCCCCCGACAAGAGAGGCGCCATGACAACGTGGAGGTGATTAAGTGCTAACTTTGTGGCGGACCGGGACGTAGGGTGACGGAATGCAAAAAGCCCGTCCTACAGAAGAACACGAGTCTGTTCGTGGAGGAAGACATCGTTTATAATGATGACGAAGTTGAAGAGTCAAGAGATACGTCTTGAAGAGTCAAGAGATCGAGTCTACGATGATTATGCTAAAGAAGTCATTCTTTATGGGGACGGTCGTGAGAATCTCGTTGTCCGCAAGAGCCCTCTGGCCCCCAAGGATGACTCCAAGGACGACTGGTTGAGGACTAACATCTTCCACACTGCGTGGTCTCAAAAATCGAGGGCCCGCGTACCGTGCATTGTACAACATTTCGAAAACAAATCTTGCACTAAGGCAATGCCAATTGCAAACTTGCACGCGTCAGGATGACTTGCATCGTTCCCATTCCCTTCAGACCGCTAGTGCAGTACAAGTGTAACACCCTAATCCGTCCAAGTCTGCAGCCCCTTTCGGACTAAAGTATTAACTTGGTAATCGTAAAATTTAAAACTTTTCAAACACTTTTATTTATCACGATAATATTTTTCATAACATATACAGTGCGGAGTTTTCAATATTGCGGAAGCTTAACAAATCATAATTACAAACATAATTTATTTATGTTCTTTAATTCAAAACCATCACATCCATTCCGACAATCTCGCCTCCGTCTGCTTCCAGAATCACGTCACATCATTCTTTCTATTAACCTGCGTGTAGCAAATAAAACACACTACACGCTCAGCGGTGAAGCTGAGTAAGCATATCTAAAGCGTCGAACATCCATATAAATTGAATCCAAATTCATAATCAAATCATTTGATATCATGCACAAAGTATTAAGTTCAAATATACAATAATCAATATTCAACATTCGTCATTCAATATTCATATTCAACATTCAACATCCTCATTCAATAATATCCTTAAACTATTCTTAGTCTAAGGCCAATCTATTTGATGTTTACCAACTCTTAAACGAATTCTAGTTTAAGATATTTAAACTATATTCGAGTTTAAGGTACTCTTAACTAACCCTTAAGCTAGGCCTAGTTTAAGATACAAATTTTCAAAAAGAGGTTTTCAAAATCTTAAACTTACCTTCGCTTAAGGTCATCCAGAAACTGAACAACGGAATGCACACTGTCGGGTTGGGTGGTATCCCCAAACGAGTTCCTCTAGTTTGGTTTGTAGATCCCGTACGTACATTTTAACCCAGGCCACCGAATATTCATAATTATACCCGCAAGGCCTATTTCTAAGCCATCTTAGAGGTCTTCTAGATAGTCTTAGAAACCAACGTCAACCTAGGTATATCTTAGAGTTCTTCTAGATATCCTTACAATTCAAATCATTTCATAATCATCAACATATTCATTTCAATTCATAATTTAATCTTCAATAATCATTTTAATCAGTAGTTTCATCAAGTCATAATCATCATAATAATCATTCATCATAATCATCAATCAACATAACATTTGATAACAAACAGCGGCCTAGTCTCGAGTGTTAACACCCGAACTTACCGTCATACATCACATAGTATTTTATATGCCAAAATCATCATTTTTATTATACAAAATCATATTTATATTGTGCATAATTAATGGGTAACAAAAATAGGATTTCATAGTTCACAAATCATGTTTTCTAAACAATAATTGATTAATATATGATAGGAAATTCAATTATTAACTATTAGCTTCATTTCCTTCAATAGTGTAGGGAGACAGTCTACTGTCACTTCTGATAATCTACTGTCTCATGTTCAGAATGGGCTGATAATCGATTATCACACTCTGATAATCGATTATCAAACTTCAAAGAGGGCTGACAGTCGATTGTCACATTCTGACAGTCGACTGTTGCTCAGCTCTGTTCCAAAAATCTGCAGAACAAGCTATAGTCGATTTTTAAGTTGATAGTCGACTATTCATCGTCTTCTACCTCGAGTCAACTTGCGGAAATGTCACTTTTACTCTCCAAACTTTAATTAAAGTATATAAAAATGTTCTCCAAGGTTCATAGATCGTTTTGGCATCATTAATTCATAGTTTTAACATCAAAATCATGGTTTGTGATTCTTAGTTCTTCAAGCATGTCAAACACAAAACTCAACCAAATGACCATTTATGAACGTAGAAACGACCTATATGAACATTCTAGTCATTAGATATATCTATGGGCTTACCTTGAAGCTTAACGAAGATTCCGGCGAAAGAACGGCGAAACTTCCGGCGACAAAAGCTCCTAACTCCGGCGACCTCTCACTAAAATGGCAGCACCACAATACTCCTCACACTCTCAGGAATAATTAGAAGGAAAAATGAAGAAGAATGGTGAAGAATTGATTGGGTTGGGTTCTTATTATATAGAATGGTGAAGAAGAAGAGGACACTTCTCCAAGTAGATGCTGCGTAGGAAATTTTCTAGCGCGCTGGGAGGCGCCGTCTCCACAGTGTCCCTGATTGGGACTAATTTTGCTTCCAGTTGGGTTACACTTTTTGGTCCAACTTTCTCCGAATTGAAATCCGTTTGCACCGTTGCGACCAGACAGTCAAGCTCTATTCAACGACATAGGTTTTGTATTTATTCTTTATACTTTTTCCGATATCATATTTTTGGGTATTTGACTTTGACAGAGTCAAAATTTATTTGTTTGACCTTTACTTTAAAAGTGTCATATTCAATTCATATTATTTATTCTCATGATTTATTTCAATAAACCATTTCAAAGTAAACAATTTCTTCATTTATTCTTAATTTGGGTCTGTACTCAGGTTCCCAACCAAGATTACCCAATTAGTCAACATATTGGATTTATCTCTATGAGACTTATCCTGATTTGTGATATTGGATGTCAAAACACATTTCATTTCGGCCCAAAGCCCAATAACTATTTATTTTAATCGAAAAAAATTTGACTAATTGAATATTTATTCATTAAAAATTTTAGGGTATGTTTTGGGGCGTTACATTTCCTTAAAGGAATTTCGTCCTCGAAATTCTTCTAAGGGTCAACGTTTAACATTTCGTAGGTTCCCGCTCAGATTCAACAACCATAACCTAAGTTCCTTTGCAAGGTATAACATCGTATTTTGGAGCATACTTGACATATTTGTAAATCATTTCGTTCATTCACAAATCTCGATTGTATGTCATTAGTCAACAACATTCTTTCTTTGATTGAAAGTCCCTTAGCAGCATTTGCAGTTTTGAATCACAATAGATGTAGTGGGAGATTCTGAGGTTGTTTCAATCCATATGTTTTAGCGAAATCATCCAAGTCATTCAAGACATCTTCACATTATTCATATAGTTCAGAAATGATTTGTAAGTAACATCAGATGGCTTTTCGTGGTCCAAGATTTTCAAGATATGGGATTTATCATACATTATGAGGAGGTACTATTCGCTGTACAGTCATTATCAATCTCATATTAAAACATTCCTTCGTTCACCTTCGTGATAGTTCTCATTACCGTTAATGAGCCTTCGTAACAATTCGCATTCAAGCTTTGTCTCATATTTGTTTAATCATATTCGACTTCCTTACTTCGATCAAGATATGATAATGACAGGTTCGTTTTTAGCACTATGGTTAATCTCGTTTGGAGGGAAGAAGAAAATATCTTCAGTATGTGATTCAATTCACGAATTTATAAAGTAAGGAATCTTACGAGTTCTTATACCAATATCGCATATAGGTTCGGAATTTTCTCTTGAATGATTCAGCTTGATCCTTGTGACGTCATTTCTTCTCTGGTTGTTGCACATACATTCCCTTAGTAGGGTCATAATGGAGTTTGTTTTGTCAAATGAGATCATCGATAATAATCTTCAGAGATAACGTAATCGCATCAACCATTTTGTGGTTCACAAAGAGAGGCTCAACATAATATTCCAATCAGAATGCTTTTACCATTGTGATCAAGTCACGTAGTTCACAGAGTGTAGTTTTCAAAGATCGGTATAACGTATCTTGATGAATTAAGACAAGTTCCCAAGGGTTTAATATTTTGATACAACAATGGAATTCAATCGTTGATCAAGTGGGATTTTTTTCAAGGGTGTAGTTTAACACAGCAATTTTGAGTAATTCAAGGATATGAGTCACAAAATACAGAGATAACGTTTGCAAATTATCGTTACTAATCGTAGGTTTTCATCCTTCAATGTTTCACTCTTTGGCAATTACTCAAGGGGTCATTGTCTTAGGAAATAGTCATTTTGACTTTTCGTCTCGGATTTGAACGTGTTTTAGGACAGCGAATCTAACTGTTCAAGAGTCTCAATACGTCATATCGTCAGCAGACTATAGTATTAGCGAGTACGTTCTCGTCTGCAGGTAATTTGAATCCATTTTACTGTACATATTTTGGCTGGTGATAATTACTTTTCCATCAATGGTCCGGTTTTAGAGACTATATATATCACGATTATGGAAAGAGTATCTCACATTCTCACAATATGGAAGGAACTTCTCGAACACTTCCTTACACCATAAGATTTGTTGGTCTACTTGGCAGTCATTCTCTTGGTAGAAATCCAAAGTTTATGGCTACGGCGGTAAATTTAGGAAAGGAATTGTTAAGACGAAAAATTAAACTTGCCTATGGAGGAGGTAGTGTTGGCCTTCAAGGAGCTGTTGCTTCAACAGTCTTTACCAATGGTGGTCTCGTTAGAGGTTTCGTTCCTGGGTACATAGCAACACGACGGGTCTATGGACCTACGTACGGTGTAGAGCACACAGTTTCCAGCTATTACTACAAATATTTTGAGATGAATCATGCCGTGGAAGCTTTCATTGTTCTTCCCGGAGGAGTTGACACTATGGAAGGTTTGTTTACCTTGATCTCGTGGGCTTCTAAAGGGTTACACAATCGACCCATTGGTATCTTGAACATTGACGGTTATTTAAATAACCTAATAAAATTTCTAGACGATGCGGTGAGGTAGAACTTCATGTCTTTAAGTCAGAGGAAACTTTTCATTTCTTCTTTCTTTGTTGATGAGCTTTTAGACAAACTAGAGTTTGCTAAAGCTTTCCCGGGTCCAGGGGTTAGTTACGATGAGTTCATGAATCTTGGAAGACTAGACTTAGAATTGCATCTGTAACTTTCCTCTTGTAATCCAAGTTGAATCTTGTGTTGCAATGATATTATCCATAAATATTCTCCTAGGCTGTATGGCTAGTGCGAGCTACATTTTTTTTCATTCTTTAGTCTTTCACTGTTGGCGTCACTATTTCACATCTTGTTTTGTATTGTTCCACATCGCGATCTTTTACGTTAATAGCGTATACGAACGAGTCAATTTTCTTAACTATTTTCCTTGTCAGCATCACCTTATTTCACTAATGTTTTTGACGATAAGCAATTAAGTTATTATAACAAGGCATCCGTTCATTCAACAAGGTCGAGCTGTCTATAGCTTCTAACAAACGGGTTCCTTGAATTTGATCGAACAAATCGTCAGTTCATTGTAAAGGACAGCGATTTTTGGTCGTCAGTTTGTCCATCTTTCATAACAGGGATTTGACAGTATCCTGACCGTAAGTCAATTTTAGAGAACACAATGGATCCTCTAAGCTGATCAAATAAGTCATCGATACGAGGTAAAGGATAACGGATTGTTCAATTGACAGTAGTTGTTACAGAATCTCATCGATTCACGTATAAATAGAACGGGTATTCTCCTAAGGAAGAAATACTTGGTGAAATGTTTCTTTGTCAGTCAATCTTTATAGTCGAGTATTCAGTTTGACATAAACATATCTAATGCAGAGTTACGAATATTGGTCCTCTTTGGGATCAAGATTGGTAGAGAATTTCCATTTCTCGGAACGGTGAAATATTAGGAAGTTCATATCAGAGAGGTGACATACTTTCGGTACGTTCCTTTAGTTCAGATCTTTCTTTTGCGTATCACACGAATAGACTTCACGCTTCTTATGGTTGAGACATTTTTATATATATTCGAGATGAACTCGGTCGGTTTAAAAATCAGCTTTGCTTTCGCCTCCTATGATGTTTCCATCATTGGCCTTCAGTTGAGGAATTCTTCATCACAAGTTGTCAACAACGACGACGTTCAGTCAGTCAGTGCATACTAAGGATAATGTCGATTTCCTTGTATGGTACTTCAACGAGGTTTTGTAAGGAATTGTCGTTTAACGAACGATTTCGATTCATAAGATGTAATCACATCTTTGCGTCATAAAGAGTTAGACATCAGAACATGATACTTTAGATAACAGAGTTTATTGATTCTAAACGTTCGTGTTTAAATCAACGAACAGATCATCTTGAGTCCATATGAGGATCTTTGACATCGGCTTCACAGATGTTGTTCAACATTATTCGTTTCTTCAGAGTCATCTCACTTCCATGCGACTTTACGAGGCAGATCAGTTTCGTAATTCGCGATGCGATGCGTACGTTAATAACGGATCAGAGGGTCATATATTTTTCGTTCATTCTTTCGTCTCTTCACCGAGTACGAAAATTTCTACTTGAGTCTATGCTCGATATAATTTTAGAACTAACAATTTTTTTTATTTAATGAGAATTCTAACAGAGTCAATATTTATCAAGTAAATTCTCATACCTTTCCTGGAGCAGAGGGATGCGAGAGTCGTGGATGTGATTGACATTTTATTATTATTATTTTTTTTTAAAATTAAATTTCGATCCGAAGATCGGTTTTAAAACCATTTGCTCTGATACCAAAATGTAACATCCTAATCCGTCCAGGTCTGCAGCCCCTTTCGGACTAAAGTATTAACTTGGTAACCGTAAAATTTAAAACTTTTCAAACACGTTTATTTATCACGATAATATTTTTCATAACATATACAGTGCGGAGTTTTCAATATTGCGGAAGCTTAACAAATCATAATTACAAACATAATTTATTTATGTTCTTTAATTCAAAACCATCACATCCATTCCGACAATCTCGCCTCCGTCTGCTTCCAGAATCACGTCACATCATTCTTTCTATTAACCTGCGTGTAGCAAATAAAACATACTACACGCTCAGCGGTGAAGCTGAGTAAGCATATCTAAAGCGTCGAACATCCATATAAATTGAATCCAAATTCATAATCAAATCATTTGATATCATGCACAAAGTATTCAGTTCAAATATACAATAATCAATATTCAACATTCGTCATTCAATATTCATATTCAACATTCAACATCCTCATTCAATAATATCCTTAAACTATTCTTAGTCTAAGGCCAATCTATTTGATGTTTACCAACTCTTAAACGAATTCTAGTTTAAGATATTTAAACTATATTCGAGTTTAAGGTACTCTTGACTAACCCTTAAGCTAGGCCTAGTTTAAGATACAAATTTTCAAAAAGAGGTTTTCAAAATCTTAAACTTACCTTCGCTTAAGGTCATCCAGAAACTGAACAACGGAATGCTCACTGTCGGGTTGGGTGGTATCCCCAAACGAGTTCCTCTAGTTTGGTTTGTAGATCCCGTACGTACGTTTTAACCCAGGCCACCGAATATTCATAATTATACCCGCAAGGCCTATTTCTAAGCCATCTTAGAGGTCTTCTAGATAGTCTTAGAAACCAACGTCAACCTAGGTATATCTTAGAGTTCTTCTAGATATCCTTACAATTGAAATCATTTCATAATCATCAACATATTCATTTCAATTCATAATTTAATCTTCAATAATCATTTTAATCAGTAGTTTCATCAAGTCATAATCATCATTATAATAATCATTCATCATAATCATCAATCAACATAACATTTGATAACAAACAGCGGCCTAGTCTCGAGTGTTAACACCCGAACTTACCGTCATACATCACATAGTATTTTATATGCCAAAATCATCATTTTTATTATACAAAATCATATTTATATTGTGCATAATTAATGGGTATCAAAAATAGGATTTCATAGTTCAAAAATCATGTTTTCTAAACAATAATTGATTAATATATGATAGGAAATTCAATTATTAACTATTAGCTTCATTTCCTTCAATAGTGTAGGGAGACAGTCTGAATCTCAGAGGATCGTGGCAGCAAGGCCACTCTGCCGCTTACAATACCCTGTTGCGTATTTAAGTCGTCTGCAAAAGATTCTACTCGCCGCAGGATCAAAATTGAACCTCAAGGCATCCACCGTAACTATTACGTCACGGAAAATTAGCCTTCGACACGTGCCCCTGGGAACAAAAGCTCCTACTGCTGGTCGGCAAACGGGCGGCGAGTCCAAGCGTCGATCTAGCACGGATTCTGACTTAGAGGCGTTCAGTCATAATCCAACGCACGGTAGCTTCGCGCCACTGGCTTTTCAACCAAACGCGATGACCAATTGTGCGAATCAACGGTTCCTCTCGTACTGGATTGAATTACTATCACAACACAAACATCAGTAGGGTAAAACTAACCTGTCTCACGACGGTCTAAACCTAGCTCACGTTCCCTATTGGTGGGTGAACAATCCAACACTTGGTGAATTCTACTTCACAATGATAGGAAGAGCCGACATCGAAGGATCAACGACCTGAGTACACAGGTGCCGAAGCACACGCGGGGCGCGCACTACTTCCCACAATACAAGAGACGGCATTCCCCTAGCATATCAAATGCCCAAGCTTCAACCGCCACGTGAATTCTCGCTGATCCACACCTAGAGCCTATCGCCAGTCTCCATCCGCTTCCCTCTCGACAATTTCAAGCACTCTTTGGCTCTTTTTTCAAAGTTCTTTTCATCTTTCCCTCGCGGTACTTGTTCGCTATCGGGCTCTCACCTGTATTTAGCCTTGGACGGAATTCACCACCAAATTTGGGTTGCATTCCCAAACAACCCGACTCTAAGACAGCGCCTCGTGGTGCGACATGGTCTAGGCCCAACGGGGCTCTAACCCTCTCCGGCGCCCCTTTCCAGGGGACTTGGGCCCAGTCTGCCGCTAAGAACGCTTCTCCAAACTACAATTCAAACGGCAAAACCATTCGATTCTAAGGCTGGGCTGTTCCCAATTCACTCGCTGTTACTAAGGAAATCCTTGTAAGTTTCTTCTCCTCCGCTTATTGATATGCTTAAACTCAGCGGGTAGTCTCGCCTGACTTGAGGTTGCAATCAAAGACCCAAAACCGGAAGCTTCATAGGATCCCGACGCCACAATGAAGCCGAGCAAGGCTAGCAACTATGTACACCTGGCACATCCACCGCACACCAAGACATCAACAAAGTCAAGGACAACATTTTCGTCCAACCACGCCCAAGGAAGGGCCCAGGAGGCCAGGATCTATTCCCACTCCACATACGAGAGGGGAGACATAATGCATGACACCCAAGCATACGTGCCCTCAACAGAATGGCTTGAGGCGCAACTTGCGTGCAAAGTTTCGATGGTTCACGGGATTCTGCAATTCACACCATGTATCGCATTTCACTACGTTCTTCATCGATGCAAGAGCCGAGATATCCATTGCCGAGAGTCATTTTTATCCTTCTATGGAAGAGGCTATGAATCCCTTTTGCTTGGCAGGTAACCTAATTCCAAGAAAGGTTTATGATTTGTTTAGGGCGAAAGCCAACCCGAAGCCTTGGATGGCTTTCATCTGGCAAAGCTATATCCCCCCTAAGTGTTCCTTTACGATATGGCTGGCACTTAGGAGGAGGCTGCCCACCAAAACAAACTTGGAATTCCTCGGTTTACCTATGGACTGCACCATCTGTGGAAATGGGTTGGAAGATGTGGACCACCTGTTCTTTAGCTGCCAGTTCTCTAAAGAAGTTTGGGACAATATCAAGACTTGGCTAGGTATGGAAGGACACCTGATTACCCTCACCAGAGCCATCAGATGGCTGAAGGCTTTTAGGCGAGGGGATGGGATTCTTAAGAAGGCAAGAAGGATTGCTTTTGCTTGCACTGTTTTCCATCTTTGGAAGCTACGTAATAAGGCCAACTTTGAGCGTGAACCTCTCTCTATTCAGGTTGTGACTTCTAAAATCAAGGTTATGGTTTATTCTATCCTAGGGAGGATGTGGCCTTTGTACTCTGTAACCTTTTGATATTTGTTTGGCTCTTGTTCTTGGCGTGTGTGCCTATGTTTTGTTTGTTGTCTTGTTGATTGGTTTGTGTACATTTGGTGTTGTTGTTACTTGTTTTTATGGATTTGGAAACTGCCATTGCCAAGCTCGTGTATGCCCGTTCTAGTTTTACATTCTTATTCTTTATTCTATTTACATTTTATCGTTGAAAGAGCTCTCAATAAACGAAGCAACTCAGCTCAGCTGGTTGTGGAGTTACCCTTCTAGAGGAGAGGTCTCGAGTTCGAGTCCCACTCTGCGCCAGTGGAACTATGCCTCCCCAAAAAACCCTTCAAGTGGTAGGGCCAAGCGTGTTGTATTTAGGTGCCCTAGCGGCAATCAAATACCTATGTAACTGTGCACTTTATCATGAATGAAAGGCCTTGAAGTATGTTTTATATCTCGTGTAACATAACATAGCTTCAGTCCATAGACGATAGCGCTTCAGTAACATAGATGAGGACTACGATGTTCTGATTATGAGACTGTTACTTCTTGACGAAGGCTATGTCTAGAATATCCCTAGTCGCACTTTATGATAATACAGACGTCATAACGTATCAAGACTAGTACGTACGAGATGAGATAGTTGCGTCTCATAAACTATAGGTATTGTGATATCTTAATCTGTACGTAGGTGCATATTATATCGATAATATGTGACTGGATTGACCCATCTTGAGAATACTGCATGGATCTACAGTAATGTGTTTATCAGTATTCTCAAATCGACCTTGCTATAACTATCCTCAAACTTGAAGTTATTACATTCTCTGATATGTGGGGCCGTATGCTTTGATTCATAACTAATGCTATCTGAAATACTGGTAGACGTACAGTTATGCGTTGGGTATGCCGCTAAGCATATTTAGAGATGTGAATAACAGATACAGGATCTGTCCCTACTACTGTATAGAAGTATAATGTCAACGGGCCCACTGAATAGTAGGACTTGAGAAAGTGCATGGCCATGCCCAGATATGTCGCTATCTAGAGACTAATAAATATCTGATCCCTGCCAGTCTACTTGAGATTCAGTAACAGCTGATTTAACTATACAAGGATACACATCCCATGCCTTGTGTTAAATCATGACATTTAGGACAGAAGGATAATAGTTATAGAATGTCTTGTGTCGTAGAAGGTATTGATGAGATGAACGTCTTTTTCATAATCTGGGGGTAATAATGTGTTGCTAGATACCGCTTATTATCTATGGTATTAATTTTATTAATATCATTGTCAGTGTTATGGATACCTAAAGGGTCACACACTTAGGACTTGTAAGGGAGTAGTATACTACACTAGTGGGAGTAATATTAAATATATAATTGTGATAATTATATATATATATATATATATATATATATATATATATATATATATATATATATATATATATATATATATATATATGTATGTATGTATTTCGAAAATACATATGTATTTTAAAATTATATTTAGTTTGTGTCATTTTAATTATATGATAATTATATTTTGACAAAACAAATTTTATCATATATATATATATATATATATATATATATATATATATATATATGAAGGGCCGAAATTATATATATATATATATATATATATATATATATATTATTTTATTTTTCATCATTTGAATTATATGATAATTATTGATGTCAAAAATAAAATATGATATATTTCAAATATGGGATGACCGAAAATTTTAAGAGGAAAAATCCAAGACCATTTGATTTTTACATAAAGTATTTTTTAATGTCAAATTGAGATATTTGATTATTATTTGATGTAGGGATTCTATTTTGTTTTGTTATGGTGGTTAGAGACATTGCATTTTGATTAATTTATTATCACAATTTAATGTCTCAAGGAAGCTTCATGGCATCTTACATTAATTAATGTGTTATAAAATGAAATAAATCCCACCCCATTTCATAAGTGATATTCGGCCATCACAAGGAAGAGAGAAAAAAAATCCTATTTTGTGTTCAAAGTTATTTTTCTAAAGTGTTAGAAATACACACAAAATATTATAAAGAAATATTTATAAGATAAATATTTTTACTATATATTTATTAATCCCAAAGTAGTATTATTATAGTTTTTACTATCCTATATTAAATTTGCTAGCACAAGTTTAATCTTGGACTCCGGAGCAAGTTCGTGTGGATACGTTGGAGGCTTCATACATTTGGCGCTACGTTCATCTCATCAAAACCATCCCCGACCGTTCCTCCGTTCTCCGTTTTCACCGTTAAGGTAAATTTCTTACTATAGCTAGTAATTTACATAAGTTGTTCTTGGGTGGAATCGAGTTTTGGACTATAAATTTTTGTTTTCCGCTGCGTTATCCAAGCCTCGTTTCTCTACAGTTGTATCGGAGCCGGCTTACGAAGTTACTAGTTTAGTAGTTTTTACCGTTATTGTTTTTATAGATTAGTCAATAAATTTTGGAGACAAAAATTTATCCCATTATAAAATTTAATTAGGTGGACATATTTAGATACTGGACCTAATATAATTTTGTTCAGTAATTTTCGGAATTACTGTTTGGGGTATTTTTATATTATTTTTATTAAGTAGTTTATGTGTAGAATACTTGTTATTTGTGCCATAAATACTTAATATTTATGAAAATTATATTTTATATTTTCTGGGATGTATTTGACATGTCAATATAACTCAGAAATTTTAAAATCGATTTTTGGAATTAATTCCCTATTTTTCTATTTTTAAATTCGTTTATTGAATAGAAAATAGGAAAACTTATTTTTGACGATCAAAAAAATTAATTTTAATTCATAATAAGTTGCGACCAGAGACTTTAAGCTTGTATAAAAAATTTCATAATTTTTAAACACGTAAAAGTATTTATTTTGTATTTTTGAAGTAATTGGATCGATACTATTCACTAGTCCGATTTTTAATTATTTTAAATTGCAAAATTAATATTTTAAATTCTGGAAAAATCATATTCTGGTTCTGGAACTTATTTTTGACTTGAAAAATAAATTTTGTTATTTTTGGAATTTCGAAATATATTTTCACAATATCATTTCGGTTTTCTAGCTATGGAAAAATGGTTTTCAAAATTTTAAATTTTATTCATTCTGGAATTTTTGGATTTCCAGATTAATAAAGTTTACTGGGAGTCTCCAATAACTATTTGCTAATTTAGAAAACATATATATATTTAATTCGAAATAAAATCCCTTTTTGAATTTAAATGTATATATACGGTAAATATAAAATATTTTATTTTCTGGAATTTAGAAAAATCAAATTTCTAACATTCTGGAAATTTAAAGTATTTTATGATTTTTAATTAAATTACTTGCTAGTTTAATTAATTTATTGTTGATAGTTTATTCCGTAGAATAGAATAAACTAGGTCTGGGGCGAGCGCGGTTCGCCCGGTGTATGCTTTAATATGTATGATGTGATGCATGTGATGCTTGTATGTATTATTGCATGGTGGATGATTGTGGCTTAGTTATATTTGTTGTAATTTTAAATACGGCCTGCGTGTCGTGCCTCATCTCTATACTCTGGATGTAATTCTCTTCTTTACCTCAAATATTCTTTTCTCTCGAAAATCATAAGAAGATAAGAAGATGAAGTCCGTTCGTGATAGAGAATCCTAAGGAAGACGTGATGGGCCGGAGATAAAGATCTCTTGATCAAGACGCTATCGTTTGTTTTTCTTTAGGAGCCACAATCATTTCACGTTTACTTATTATGCATGTGATGTATGATTGAATGTATGCATGTATGTGATTTTCGCTAGTGCATACGCGCGGTGTATGCCATAGACAAGACTGCGTAATAAATCCCTCATAATTTTAAGTCTGTGCCACCCCGACGCCCCGTCACTCGTCAAACCCAATTTAGATCGGTAACGGACTCACCCAAGTGAGACGCCCGGTTTACGTTGGTTAGGCGTGAAACCCGTAATTAGGGTACTGACTCGCCCCGGGTTAGTCTTAACTAAGTCTTGGTCATAAGGATGAGAGACTTAGGGCACTGCGGTAGGATCAATAAATAAAATCAGATCATCCAACGAGAGTTGTAAATTGTTACAATTGGAATTTATTCCTACCAGAAATAATTTAACTGTAGGGCAAGATGCAAAGCACAACTATAGTTAAATGAAATATGGATCTGGCCCAATTAAGAATTTTATTTAAAAGAATCCACCGAACCAAGAGTTGTAATAACGATTGCAATTGGAATGAATTCCTACCTAAATAACTTGACTGTAGGGCAAGATGCAAAGCACAACTATAGTTAAGTAAAATATGGATCTTGGCCCGCTAGGGTATTCTTCAAATAGAAACCCCAAGTAAATAGGTTCCGTACCTGAGGGTAATTGACTTGTTAGAAATAGTGGGAGAGTATTTAATAAAGACCTATTAGATACTTAATTCATGATAATAATTATCTTCGCAAAATTCTATAGATGGCAAACAACAACACAAACAACCTCGCCCTGCGTTCCATTCTTGATAAAGATTAATTGAACGAAACAAACTTTGTTGACTGGCAACGCAATCTCTCCATTATTCTCTGCATGGATGAGAAAAAGTATGTGCTCGAAAAGCCCATTCCTCCTGCCCCTCCTGCTAACGCCCCGAAAGCGGTCAAAGATGCCTACGAGAAACACGTTAAGGATGACAACCAGGTTAGCTGTGTCATGCTGGCTACCATGATAACCGAGCTGCAAAAACAGCACGAGGACATGAAGGCCCACGAGATGATCGTGGCCTTGCGGCAGCTATACCAGGGGCAATCCAGGCATGAACGTTTTCTCGTGAGTAAGGCTCTCTTTAGTTGCAAGCTCTCTTCAGGGAACCCGGTCGGTCCGCACGTTCTCAAAATGATTGGTTACATAACCAATCTAGAGAAACTCGGGTTCTCCTTGCAGAAGGAGCTGGCAACGGACCTGATCCTGCAGTCGCTCCCTGAGCTGTATAAGGGTTTTGTCATGAAGTACATGATGCATGATCTTGACAAACCCCTTCCGGAGCTTCTTAAAATGCTCTAGAGTAGACGGTTAGCTCGAGGCGAGATTGAACTCCGAGTTGGCAATGGTGCACCTGTTGCAGCTTTGGCAATCGGAACTTATAGTTTAGTCTTGCCTAGTGGTCTAGTGTTGGAATTAAACGATTGCTTGTACGTTCCTGCAATTAGCAGAAACATTATTTCTGTTTCATTTCTTGATAAGAGTGGTTTCATCATTTCTATTAGAGACAAGTCCCTTTCTGTTTACAGAAAGAATGTTTTCTATGCTAATGCCAACATGACCAATGGGTTATATGTCCTTGACTTGGACATGCCTGTCTATAACATATCAGCCAAGAGGAACAAACCGAACGGTTTGAACCAAACATACCTATGGCATTGTAGGTTAGGCCATATAAATGAGAAACGCATATCCAAGCTACATCGGTCGGGAATGCTAGAGTCATTTGATCTTGAATCATATGACACATGCGAATCTTGTTTATTGGGTAAGATGACCAAATCTCCTTTCACCGGACACGGTGAAAGAGCTGGTGATCTTCTGGCACTCATTCATAGTGATGTGTGCGGGCCTTTCAATACAACTGCACGAGGTGGTTATTCATACTTCATTACATTTACTGATGACCTCATTAGATATGGCTATGTGTATCTCATGAAACACAAGTGAGAATCCTTTGAAATGTTTAAAGAATTCAGGAATGAAGTTGAAAAACAACTTGGCAAAAGTATTAAAACACTACGATCCGATCGAGGTGGAGAATACTTGAGTGGTGAGTTCGATGACTATCTTAGAGAGCATGGGATTTTATCCCAACTCGCACCTCCTGGGACTCCACAATGGAATGGTGTCTCTGAAAGGAGGAATCGAACCCTGCTTGACATGGTTCGTTCTATGATGGGTCATTCGACTCTACGAGAATCATTCTGGGGGTATGCGATGAGCACTGCAATATATACTCTTAACCGAGTTCCAACCAAGGCGGTTGAAGGAACACCATACCAGCTATGGACGGGCAAATGCCCGGTTCTGTCACACTTAAAGATTTGGGGCTGTGAGGCTTATGTCAAACGTCTTATGACGAATGGCAAGCTTGACGCCAAGTCTGATAAGTGTTTCTTCGTGGGATACCCAAAGGAAACTCGAGGGTATTCATTCTATCACCCTATCGATAAGAAGGTATTCGTTGCTCGCAATGGTGTCTTCCTCGAGAAGAAATTTCTCTCCAATGCAACTAGTGGGAGAAAAATAGAGCTCGAAGAAATTCGAGACGACGAAGAAACTACCGCGCCGGTTCTGGAACATGAGCTAGAGGAACAAACTGTTGTACCTCAAAATGCTCAAGATACACAAGAACCCCGTAGGTCTAACCGGTTACGCACACAACCTGAAAGGTATGGATTCCTCCTAACCTTTGAGGGTGACGTAATGCTTATCGACCAGGATGAGCCGGAGACCTACCTCGGGGCAATCAGTTGTCCCGAGGCTGAGGAATGGCGTCAAGCCATGCAGTCCGAAATGGATTCCATGAACACCAACCAAGTATGGACTTTGGTTGATGCACCCGAAGGGATCAAACCCATTGGGTGCAAATGGGTCTTCAAAAAGAAGACTGACATGGATGGTAAGGTGCAAACCTTCAAGGCACGATTGGTAGCAAAAGGATATTGTCAAATACATGGTATGGACTATGACGAAACTTTTTCTCCAGTTGTCATGATTAAATCCATTCGGATCTTACTTGCTATCGCAACATACCACGATTACGAAATCTGGCAGATGGACGCCAAAACGGCTTTCCTTAATGGAAACCTCCTTGAGGATGTCTTTATGACACAACCTGAAGGGTTTTGCGCTCCTGAAGAATCTACCAAGGTATGAAAGTTGTAGCGATCAATCTACGGATTGAAGCAAGCCTCACGAAGTTGGAACATCCGCTTTCATGAAACTGTCATCGGCTTTGGTTTTGAAAGAAATTCGGATGAATCTTGTGTATACAAGAAGGTCAGTGCGAGTGCTGTAGTCTTCCTTGCTCTGTATGTTGATGACATACTGCTCATAGGAAACGATGGTATGTACGAGACCTGATGTTGCCTTTGCTCTAGGTGTCACGAGTAGATACCAGTCCAACCCTGGCGAAAGCCATTGGACGGCTGTGAAGAACATCCTTAAATACTTCCGTAGGATTAAGGATGCCTTCCTGGTATATGGAGGCAAAGAAGAGCTCAGTATTGTTGGATATACTGATGCCAGCTTCCAAACTGATAGAGACGACTTCAAGTCGCAGGCAGGGTATGTGTTTTGTTTGAATGGCGGAGCTGTTACCTGGAAGAGTTACAAGCAAGATACTACCGCTGATTCCACTACAGAAGTAGAGTACATGGCTGCAGCCGAGGCAGCCAAGGAAGGTGTGTGGCTCAAGAATTTTATTACTGAGCTTGGAATGGTTCTTAGCATCAAGAACCCTATACCGTTGTTTTGCGACAACAATGGGGCAATTGCACAAGCGAAAGAACCACGGTCTCATCAGAAGACCAAACACATTGTTAGACGTTATCACATCATACGAGAAATCGTTGCACGTGGGGACGTTGAGATTTGCAAGATAGGTACAGACGACAATATCGTGGATCCGTTGACAAAGGCTTTGGGAAAGCCTAAACACGAGAGTCATACGTAGTCCATGGGCATTCGAGAAATGCTTGATTGGCCTTAGGGCAAGTAGGAGATTGTTGTATTTAGGTGCCCTAGCGGCAATCAAATACCTATGTAACTGTACACTTTATCATGAATGAAAGGCCTTGAAGTATGTTTTATATCTCGTGTAACATAACATAGCTTCAGTCCATAGACGATAGAGCTTCAGTAACATTGATGAGGACTACGATGTTCTGATTATGAGACTGTTACTTCTTGACGAAGGCTATGTCTAGAATATCCCTAGTCGCACTTTATGATAATACGGACGTCATAACGTATCAAGACTAGTACGTACGAGATGAGATAGTTGCGTCTCATAGACTATAGGTATTGTGATATCTTAATCTTTACGTAGGTGCATATTATATCGATAATATGTGACTGGATTGACCCATCTTGAGAATACTGCATGGATCAACAATAATGTGTTTATCAGTATTCTCAAATCGACCTTGCTATAACTATCCTCGGACTTGAAGTTATTACATTCTCTGATATGTGGGGCCGTATGCTTTGATTCATAGCTAATGCTATCTGAAATACTGGTAGACGTACAGTTATGCGTTGGGTATGCCGCTAAGCATATTTAGAGATGTGAATAACAGATACAGGATCTGTCCCTTCTACTGTATAGAAGTATAATGTCAACGGGCCCACTGAATAGTAGGACTTGGGAAAGTGCATGGCCATGCCCAGATATGTCGCTATCTAGAGACTAATAAATATCTGATCCCTGCCAGTCTACTTGAGATTCAGTAACAGCTGATTTAACTATACAAGGATACACATCCCATGCCTTGTGTTAAATCATGACATTTAGGACAGAAGGTTAATAGTTATAGAATGTCTTGTGTCGTAGAAGGTATTGATGAGATGAACGTCTTTTTCATAATCTGGGGGTAATAATGTGTTTCTAGATACCGCTTATTATCTATGGTATTAATTTTATTAATATCATTGCCAGTATTATGGATACCTAAAGGGTCACACACTTAGGACTTGTAAGGGAGTAGTATACTACACTAGTGGGAGTAATATTAAATATATAGTTGTGATAATTTTATATATTTTTTTTATTGAAACGAAATTTTTATTACAAGAAAAAGGAAAAACAAAATACAAGGTAGAATGTGTACTGCCCAAAGCCCAAAAACGATAGAAACAAGTCTAAACATAACAAGAATACTAAAATGTAAATGAAAGGTGCCAAAACTGTAACGCCCCGAAACCTGGCCCAAAAGAATTAATTAAATTGTTAGAGCAATTGATTACGAATTGGGCCCAAATAGGGGTTAAAATTATAATTTGGATTTTAAGCCCAACTTTTATTTCCTCTCGTAGGAAATATTTTTGTGATCGCGTCGGTTCAGACGGCTCGCGAATCGGAGTTACAGAGCTCAAGTTATGACCATTTAATCAGGTATTTTGGGTCCGAATCCCAATCCTTTTTGGAATGGGACCATTAAATAAACCTAAACCTCAGCCACTCAAACCTTATCATTCGTTTCTTCCGTTCATTTTTCTTCTTTTTCTTCTTCCTTCTCCTTCTTCTTCTTCCTCCTTCTTCTCCTTTCTTCTTCGTCGCCAGAAGCCCGCCGCCATCGCCGCCGTACAATTGGAGCAGCCGCCGGCGTCGCCGTTCATCGCCGCCGCCAGTCGCTGCCCAGCGTCGCCCTTCCCCAGCCTCGCCGCCGCACCAGCCAAACGCCGTTGTTTTCTTCGCCGGTCGTCCGCTGCCGTCGAGTTGCAGCGCCGCCGTCGCCAAGCCATCATCGCCGCCAGCCGCTGCCTCCTTCGCCTCCATCCGCCGTCGCTCACCGCCGTGAGCCAGCGCCGGACGCCGCTGTTTCGCCCTCGCCAGAAACGAGCGCCGCCGAGTTGTAGCGTCGCCCGAGCCTCCAGCCACCGACGCCCGAACCTCCAGCCGCCGTCGTCGGAAGCCAGTCGCTGCCCATCCTTCGCCGGAAGTCCGTCGCCTCCACTGCCGGCGTCCTTCCCCGCCGTCAATTGCAGCGCCGCCAGTCGCTGCTCATCGCCGTCGAACTGCCGCTCCGCCACTGTCGCCGGCGTCCGTCACCGTCGCCGCATCCGGCCGCTGCCCCGAGTTGATATCACCGGCAGATTAACCTCCACGCCGGATTGATTGGTCGATTTCGCATTTTGACTCAATTTGACCCGTTCGTTTGATTTCGTCGATTTGCCTTCCGTTCGAGCTATCGATTCGATTTCGGCGTAATCCAGGTCCGTACTATGAAGTTAATAGCATTCAGAATAGATTTAATGGTTTGGATCGTTATATGTGTTTATGCTATAATTTGGCTAAATTGGTTAATTGAATTAAATTGATTGTTTGAATTGAATTGTTGAGGATTGTGAATTGACTGAACAGGTTTGACTTTGACTTGGGTTAGGTCATGTTTGACCTAGGCTTTGACTGGATATTCTGTTGTCGTAGGTTTGACCGGATGGTTAAATCCAAGACTTTAATGAATTAGTTAAGTTAATTAATTAATTCTAATCGGTGATTAAGGTCAATTGGTTTATTGTGTTGAACATAGAAACTGGCCATTGCTCGGGCGGCTGCAGGGCCTGGTCAGTGAGGTTAAGACGTGCGCACGAGGGTCTGCGATCTTGGGTTTGAGGCCATCGCCCGAGGGATCCTACCTCCACCGAATTGAGGCCATCTTCGGTAGTACGGATTGAGGCTATCTCCGTCATAGGCAATAAATGTTAAGTGGTTTGACTTTGGTGAAAGTCTAAATTGGTTTGACCGGTGGTCAAAGATTTCATGAGAAACCCGTAACACCTAAATCGTTTTGAAAAGAAAGAAAATAAGTTGACTGTTGGTCAACCGTCTAAAGAACCGAATGTAAAGTTGAATTGATTTTTATTAAAAGGATAAACATATGCACGATCTTAATTGTTGAATTATTATGTTTATTCTTGTGCTACAATGGAGTACCACTCAGCGTCAATGCTGAGCGGATAGCGTTGTTTTCCTTTTTGCTGTCCGTAGGTGAACAGACAGATGAACCTAGAGCCGATCCCAGAGGGCATTGAGGAGGAGATGTACGATGGCGTGGCTGTCTCTTTAATCTGTTGATTATGCTTTATTTAATTAACTTTAATGTTTATTACGTTTTCGGGCAAGATCCCAAGTTGTTTGACTTTAAAAAGGCTTCCGCATTATTTGAAATTACTCCGATGAATTTTTATATGTATTGATAGAACGTTTGTTTAAAATTGTTTTGAAAATGTCGCAAATTCGGATACCAATTCAGTGACACACCGGTCCGCTGTCTCACGGGTTTGGGTCATGCGGGTTGGGGTGTTACATTTTGGTATCGGAGCATTTGGTTTTAAAATCGGTCTTTGGACCCTTTCAAAATAAAATACAATGAATAATTCAGCCGCATCTGCATCTCACGTAACTCCTCTGCCCCGGGAAGGTAATAAGTATTTATAGCTTTATCTGTTATATGTTAAGATATGATTTGGGAATTTCCTTATTATTTTAGAATGAGTCAAGAATCGACCCACGGTCAGTACGTTCCAGAGCCGGAGCACGTGAGCGTGCACACGGTGAACACCGAGGGTTCGAGTTTCACGCCTCCGGGTGACGGAGGGCAACCGCAGAATCAACCTGCGCCAGCGGGGCAGCCACCAGCTGTACCCCCGCCAGTCGTACCACCGCCAGTGATGCCACCG
Organism: Cuscuta australis; assembly: GCA_003260385.1. Taxonomy (NCBI): domain Eukaryota; kingdom Viridiplantae; phylum Streptophyta; class Magnoliopsida; order Solanales; family Convolvulaceae; genus Cuscuta; species Cuscuta australis. Next base: position 711,546 of record NQVE01000169.1, on the reverse strand, counting down.
TTGGCGATACCGCCGGTGGCCTACGAGCAGATGTTCCCGGCCATGATGGCCCATTATATGCAGCACATGACGCAGTTTATGCCCATGTTCCAGCCACCGCCACCACCACAGCCGCAGCCGCGCATCGTTACCTTCAAGATGTTGAAGGATAATGGAGCGGAAGAGTTCCGAGGAGACAATATGGGGGAGCCCTAGATTGCATTGGATTGGCTTGAGCAGATGGACCGGGTACTCAAAAATTTGAGAGTCCCAGATGCTGATCGCTCGGAGTTGGCGTCACAGATGTTCCGGAAGGGAGCATATGATTGGTGGAAGCGCATTGACCAGGATCCACACACGCCCAAGCCGTGGACCTGAGATCGCTTCGATCGAGCCTTCACGAAGGAGTACGTCCCCACCCGGTACCGCGAGGAGAGGCGCGATGAGTTCGTTGCGCTTAAGCAAGAGGGGATGTCACTGCCTGAACTGAGACAGAGGTTCGACTACCTGTCCCAGTATGCGACGAGTCTGGTCTCCACTCCGGAGGATCGTTTGAATGAGTTCGTCAAGAAGCTACGGCCGGACTTAAGGCCGTATGCCGCACTGATCACGACGACAGATTTTAATGCGGCGTATGATTTGATTGTGATGACGGAAAAGAGCTTGGACGATCTGCAGGCAACCAAGATAGAGGATCGAGCGACGAAAGACCCACGACCCGTGGCCAGCACCGGACCGAGCGGGAAGAGTTTTGGATTCGGGGGAAAGAGGTACGAGAAGGGTTCTTCGAGTGCGCCACCGCCTAAGAGGATTAAGTCGAGGCCGTCTCCGTCGGCCGCCGCTAGCAACTCGAACAGAACGAGGAGCCACCCGCAGTGTGTACAGTGTGGTAGGCATCACCCGGGCGAGTGTTGGCTCGCCCAAGGCTTATGTTTGGGTTGTGGTCAGCCAGGGCATTTCAGGAGGCTTTGCCCGACAAACCCTAGCAGCGAGCCTGTTTTACCTAGAGCTCCAGATCAGCCTGCCGCATCACATCCAGCACGGAGTCAGCAGTCTACGGCCGCAAATAATCAGCAGAGAGCACGTCCGCAGCAGTCAGGCCGGGCACCAGCGCGTACCTACGCCATGCATGGGCGCACAGATCCTAGCCCCGATGTTATCTTGGGTACGTTCATACTATTTGATTCGGTTATGCATGCCTTGATTGATCCGGGTTCTACGCTCTCCTATATCTGTGTTGGCATGCCTGCTAATTCTGCGATTGTGAGGAGTGACCTTGAGATACCTACCGTTGTATCGAATCCGCTAGGACATAGCATGCGTCTTCATCACATTTATCATATATGTCCGTTGTCCGTGCAAGGGAAGCAATTCCCTGCGGATTTGATAGAGCTACCACACAAGGAGTTTGACATTATCCTTGGTATGGATTGGCTCACCGAGCATAGAGCAGTGGTCGACTGCAGTTGTCGGACCGTACGGCTGAGAGCCGAGGACGGTAGCGACGTATTACTCTCCGGGGAGGTGTTCCCCAAGGCTCCCGAGTTCATATCGTCCTTGAGCGCGAGGCGCTTGATTCGTAAGAAGTGCGAGATGTTCCTGTGTCACGTTCAGGATATGCGAAAAGAATCGCCACGTCAGCAGGACATTCGTACGGTTTGCGACTTCCCCGATGTCTTTCCCGAAGACCTACCTGGTTTGCCTCCGCCGAGAGAGGTAGAGTTCTCGATCAATCTCATTCCGGGTACGGAACCCATATCTGCTACACTGTATCGTATAGCACCTGCCGAGATGAAGGAGTTGAAGGCTCAGTTGCAAGAGCTACTGGAAAAGGGATTCATCCGACCTAGCGTTTCCCCATGGGGAGCACCGGTGTTATTTGTTCGAAAGAAAGATGGATCCATGAGACTTTGCATCGACTACAGACAGTTGAACAAAGCCACAGTGAAGAATCGTTATCCATTACCTCGCATCAACGACCTGTTCGACCAGCTCAGAGGAGCTACAGTATTCTCGAAGATCGATCTGCGTTCGGGATACCATCAGATTTCCGTTAAGAGAGAAGACATTCCGAAGACTGCTTTTAGAACACGCTATGGGCATTATGAGTTCTCAGTCATGCCTTTCGGATTGACTAATGCCCCGGCAGTGTTCATGGAGTTTATGAACAGTGTGTTCTGACCATACTTGGACCAATTCGTAGTAGTGTTCATCGATGACATCTTGGTTTATTTACGGACTCAGGAGGAGCATGCTAGACATTTGCAATTGGTTTTGAGTGTGTTGAGAGAGCACAAGCTGTATGCAAAATTGTCTAAGTGTGAATTCTGGTTGAGTGAGGTGACATTCTTAGGACATGTTATCTCTGCCACCGGTATCCAGGTAGACCCCAGCAAGATTTCAGCCATAGTGAATTGGAAGACTCCGCGGAATGTTCGTGAGGTGAGGAGCTTCCTCGGGTTAGCCGGTTACTATCGTCGATTTGTTAAGGGCTTCGCCTCGATCGCTACTCCCTTGAACAAGCTACTGCGTAAGGACATCAAATTTGAGTGGTCAGAAGCGTGCCAACGCAGTTTTGATCAACTGAAGGAGTGCCTGACCCAGGCACCAGTCTTGATTCAACCTACTCCTGGCATCGAGTATACCATCTATAGTGACGCATCTCATAGCGGCTTAGGTTGTGTACTGATGCAGTTGAGTAAGGTAGTGGCCTACGCATCGAGACAGTTGAAGACTCACGAGGAGAACTACCCGACACATGATTTGGAGTTGGCAGCCGTGGTGTTCGCCTTGAAGATTTGGCGCCACTACATCTTTGGAGAGAGGATTCACATCTTCACCGATCACAAGAGTTTGAGGTACCTACTCACCCAGAAGGAGCTGAATCTTAGACAACGTCGATGGTTGGAGCTGATCAAGGATTACGATTTAGTCATTGAGTATCATCCGGGCAAGGCTAACATCGTGGCTGATGCTTTGAGCAGAAAATCGTTAGCCGAGCTACAGCTTCAGTCTCCGTTAGAGTAGGAGATCCGTACAGCACAGAGAGATGATGAGTTTTGTCAGAAGACTCGAGAGTTAGTTCCTACAGAAAAGAGGCCCGAGTTTGCAATTCGCGATGACGGAGTCTTGTACTATCGTGAACGCCTAGTGGTGCCCCATGGTGGAGTGAGGGATCGCTTGTTACGCGAGGCTCACGGAACCGTATACACTATGCACCCGGGTAGTAACAAGATGTATCAAGATTTGAAGAAATCCTATTGGTGGCCAGCTATGAAAAAGGAAATCTCCGAGTTCACTGCGCGCTGTTTGACTTGTCAGCAAGTCAAGGCTGAGCACCAGGTTCCGACAGGGTTGCTGCACCCTCCTACCATTCCGGAATGGAAGTGGGAAAGGATCACTATGGACTTTGTGATCGGATTGCCACGATCTTCACGAAAGAATGACGCCATCTGGGTCATTGTTGACAGGTTGACAAAGTCCGCTCATTTTCTACCCGTCAGACGTGACTCTTCCTTGGACAAATTGGCAGACTTATACGTTAGAGAGATAGTTCGGTTGCACGGTGCACCGCTGTCAATCATATCTGATAGAGATCCCCGGTTCACTTCGAAGTTCTGGAGAGGACTTCAGAAGGCTTTTGGCACAGCTTTGAACCTTAGTACGGCATTTCACCCTCAGACCGATGGCCAGCCCGAGAGGGTGATACAGATTGTCGAGGATATGATGCGAGCTTGTGTGATCGACTTTGGAGAAGATTGGGAGCGTTACTTGCCGTTGATGGAGTTTGCATATAATAACACTTACCAGGCGAGTATTCAGATGGCTCCGTATGAGGCACTCTACGGCAGAAAGTGCCGAACCCCGATTTGTTGGACAGAGCTTAGCGAGCGTAAGCTCGAGGGACTAGGTATTGTGCAGGAAACCGAGGAGAAGGTTCGTGTGATCAGAAACCGACTCCGCACTGCTTCAGACAGACAGAAATCATATGCAGACTTAAAGATACGAGACATAGAGTACAATGTTGGTGACATGGTATTCTTGAAGGTTTCACCTTGGAAGAAGGTCCTACGGTTCGGGAAGAAAGGGAAGCTTAGCCCTAGATTCATTGGACCCTACCGCATTCTGGAGCGAATAGGACCTGTTGCTTACAAGCTAGAGTTGCCACCAGAGCTGAACAAGATTCACGACGTCTTTCATGTCTCCATGCTACGTAGATACCGTTCAGACCCGACTCATGTGTTGCCGACCAATGCTGTAACCCTCGATGAGAGTTTGTCTTACGAAGAAGAACCAGTTAAGATCTTGGCGCGCGAAACTAAAGTACTAAGAAACAAGACGATACCTTTGGTAAAGGTACTATGGCGTAATCATGCGGTGGAAGAAGCAACCTGGGAGACCGAAGAATCTATGCGAACTCAGTACCCTCATCTCTTCGACGACCAATGACTCAGGTAATTTCGGGGACGAAATTCTTTTTAAGGGGGGGAGAAATGAAACGCCCCGAAACCTGGCCCAAAAGAATTAATTAAAATGTTAGAGCAATTGATTACGAATTGGGCCCAAATAGGGGTTAAAATTATAATTTGGATTTTAAGCCCAACTTTTATGTCATCTCGTAGGAAATATTTTTGTGATCGCGTCGGTTCAGACAGCTCGCGAATCGGAGTTACAGAGCTCAAGTTATGACCATTTAATCAGGTATTTTGGGTCCGAATCCCAATCCTTTTTGGAATGGGACCATTAAATAAACCTAAACCTCAGCCACTCAAACCTTATCCTTCGTTTCGTCAGTTCCTTTTTCTTCTTTTTCTTCTTCCTTCTCCTTCTTCTTCTTCCTCCTTCTTCTCCTTTCTTCTTCGTCGCCGGAAGCCCGCCGCCATCGCCGCCGTACAATTGGAGCAGCCGCCGGCGTCGCCGTTCATCGCCGCCGCCAGTCGCTGCCCAGCGTCGCCCTTCCCCAGCCTCGCCGCCGCACCAGCCAAACGCCGTTGTTTTCTTCGTCGGTCGTCCGCTGCCGTCGAGTTGCAGCGCCGCCGTCGCCAAGCCATCATCGCCGCCAGCCGCTGCCTCCTTCGCCTCCAGCCGCCGTCGCTCACCGCCGTGAGCCAGCACCGGACGCCGCTGTTTCGCCCTCGCCGGAAACGAGCGCCGCCGAGTTGCAGCGTCGCCCAAGCCTCCAGCCACCGACGCCCGAACCTCCAGCCGCCGTCGTCGGAAGCCAGTCGCTGCCCATCCTTCGCCGGAAGTCCGTCGCCTCCACTGCCGGCGTCCTTCCCCGCCGTCAATTGCAGCGCCGCCAGTCGCTGCTCATCGCCGTCGAACTGCCGCTCCGCCACTGTCGCCGGCGTCCGTCACCGTCGTCGCATCCGGCCGCTGCCCCGAGTTGATATCGCCGGCAGATTAACCTCCACACCGGATTGATTGGTCGATTTCACATTTTGACTCGATTTGACCCGTTCGTTTGATTTCGTCGATTTGCCTTCCGTTCGAGCTATCGATTCGATTTCGGCGTAATCCAGGTCCGTACTATGAAGTTAATAGCATTCAGAATAGATTTAATGGTTTGGATCGTTATATGTGTTTATGCTATAATTTGGCTAAATTGGTTAATTGAATTAAATTGATTGTTTGAATTGAATTGTTGAGGATTGTGAATTGACTGAACAGGTTTGACTTTGACTTGGGTTAGGTCATGTTTGACCTAGGCTTTGACTGGATATTCTGTTGTCGTAGGTTTGACCGGATGGTTAAATCCAAGACTTTAATGAATTAGTTAAGTTAATTAATTAATTCTAATCGGTGATTAAGGTCAATTTGTTTATTGTGTTGAACATAGAAACTGGCCATTGCTCGGGCGGCTGCAGGGCCTGGTCAGTGAGGTTAAGACGTGCGCACGAGGGTCTGCGATCTTGGGTTTGAGGCCATCGCCCGAGGGATCCTACCTCCACCGAATTGAGGCCATCTTCGGTATTACGGATTGAGGCTATCTCCGTCATAGGCAATAAATGTTAAGTGGTTTGACTTTGGTGAAAGTCTAAATTGGTTTGACCGGTGGTCAAAGATTTCATGAGAAACCCGTAACACCTAAATCGTTTTGAAAAGAAAGAAAATAAGTTGACTGTTGGTCAACCGTCTAAAGAACCGAATGTAAAGTTGAATTGATTTTTATTAAAAGGATAAACATATGCACGATCTTAATTGTTGAATTATTATGTTTATTCTTGTGCTACAATGGAGTACCACTCAGCGTCAATGCTGAGCGGATAGCGTTGTTTTCCTTTTTGCTGCCCGTAGGTGAACAGACAGATGAACCTAGAGCCGATCCCAGAGGGCATTGAGGAGGAGATGTACGATGGCGTGGCTGTCTCTTTAATCTGTTGATTATGCTTTATTTAATTAACTTTAATGCTTATTACGTTTTTGGGCAAGATCCCAAGTTGTTTGACTTTAAAAAGGCTTCCGCATTATTTTAAATTACTCCGATGAATTTTTATATGTATTGATAGAACGTTTGTTTAAAATTGTTTTGAAAATGTCGCAAATTCGGATACCAATTCAGTGACACACCGGTCCGCTGTCTCACGGGTTTGGGTCATGCGGGTTGGGGTGTTACAAAAACAAAGTAGGCCAAAAGGGGGGGGGTCTATTGTAGCATGTTGATTGCTGTATAATGGCCCTCAAACAGCATGTGGTGTAATAAATACATCTGCAACAAACCAACACGTATCAAGACAAGCTGCTTGTAAATCAACAGCTATTCACCAAGACAAGCTGCTTGTAAATCAACAGCTATTCTCCAAAATGTCTTGTTTCCCTTTCTGTATCTTTTGGGAAGTAGTCCAAGATGGAAAGATTGATGAAAGGTAACAGAGGAACTCTTGGCTATTCCAAACTATTAAAAATTAATTGATGGAGAGCTAAAACAGAACGAGCCTTGGCACAAAAGCAGACCTTGAAACCAGCCTTCATAAAGTTAATTGAATAAGCAAAACAGAGACAAAATTAGGGACTTTAAAGCAAACCTTTCTCCTGAATTAATCTAGTTTTCAGGTCTGTTAACCTCTTGCTCCTTCTTGGCGTGGGGGAGTCTTTAAACTGTATGCAAAGCTGCTCAAACTTCCTTTGATTTCTCCTTTTGCTCATTTCTTTCCTAGCATGCCAGTCTGGTTCATCTTCCGACCCTCTATCTGTAGCCCACTCTTCTTCTGATTCTTCTAGAAAAGGCTTAAAAGAAAGCTTTGTTTGCTTCTCTGATCCTGAGTTGTAGCTCACGTTCCACTGTGATCTATCCAAATCATCATTATCAGAATTGGAGCACCCCAGGAAGTGGGGTTGGACCTCCTTCGGTTGTGAGCAATCCTTTGCACCTGGAAGAAAAGGTTGAGCTGCTGGAGAGAGGGCTATGGGGGATATGAAAAGGGGGAATTGAGGTTGCAGAAACTGGTTGTTGTGGTTCCTTGAGTGGGGAAAAATGAGTCTTAGGAGGAATGTCAATAGGTGTGTGACTATGATCACCTGGGATATCTAAACTGAGCAGGTAAGAAGAGATTGAGAGCTCAAAATGCACTGACGAGGTGGGGGAGGAGTTAAAACACACAACTGCTTTGTCCAAAAAAGGAGGAGGTGGGGGAAGAGATAATCTAAGAGAGTCAAAAGCCACCTTAAAGTAGGAGGTAAAGGAGGTTACGCCCAAACCTTGGTTTCCTTCTGGAATATTGATCCAAACCTTTCCATCCTGGTGGAATTCACTAAGTCTAAAGTGGTTACCGATTCTAGAGGCTTGGAACAAGACTGAAAGCAATCTCTTGTTCTCCCTCTGTTGAGAGGATCGTATGTATCCCTCTTGAGTGACAGATTGGAGATTATCCAGTAGCCAAGCACAAAGGTCTAAACCTAGCCATATATTCAGCTTCCTGCTCCTCTGAATTTCTGTAATACATATCTTCTTATTGAATATTGAAGGCGTGAAGAGAAAAGTCTTACCTTCAATTCGGAACTTTTGAGTTTTAGATATTGCTATTGATTGGCAGGGATTTTTGTTTCCATCTCTGATTGACGGAATCCACCTTAAGATGTCAGCGTAGCTATCTCTGTTGGTATGAATCTCAATTGAAGACTTTGACGGGGCTGAATCATCCTTGGAAGAGGAAGGGATTTGTCCATTCACCGGTTCTGTATAAAATAAGTGTTGAGGTTTGAGGATTGGCGGAGCAGATGAGGGGTGGCGGTGAGTTTGTAAAGAATTCCGACCTGAACGGTTTACTAGGAGTGGAGTTCCGGTAACTAAATCGGAGCGTAGAAAGCTCTCACCTCTCTCTACAGATCTCGCCATTATTATTATATATATATGTTGGGGAACGAGGCTTGGATAACGCAACGGAAAACAAAAATTTATAGTCCAAAACTCGATTCCACCCAAGAACAACTTACGTAAATTACTAGCTATAGTAAGAAATTTACCTTAACGGTGAAAACGGAGAACGGAGGAACGGTCGGGGATGGTTTTGAGGAGATGAACGTAGCGCCAAACGTATGAAGCCTCCAACGTATCCACACGAACTTGCTCCGGAGTCCAAGATTAAACTTGTGCTAGCAAGTTTAATATAGGATAGTAAAAACTATAATAATACTACTTTGGGAGTAATAAATATATAGTAAAATATTTATCTTATAAATATTTGTTTATAATATTTTGTGTATATTTCTAACACTTTAGAAAAATAACTTTGAACACAAAATAATATTTTCTTCTCTCTAAAATTGGGATGGCCGTAAATCACCTACCAAATGGGGTGGGATTTATTTCTCATTTTATAATAAACAACTTAAATTAATTTCTAGGAAATAGCTTAGGGACAAAACAAATTAGGATTAATGTAATGTCCCCAACCAACACAACAAGACAAATATCCTTTTGTTAATCAAATATTTGATTATAAACTCAAATATATCATTAGGTGGAATATCAAAATATATTTTGTATTTTTCCCTTTAGAATTTCGGCCCATATTATATTAAAATACATTACATTTTATTTTTGCATCAATAATTATCATATAATTAAAATGATGAAAATAAAATTATATATATATATATATCGGCGCTACATATATATATATATAATAAAATTTGTTTTGTCAAAATATAATTATCATATAATTAAAATGACACAAACAAAATATAATTTTAAAATACATATGTATTTTCGAAATACACATATATATAAAATTATCACAACTATATATTTAATATTACTCCCACTAGTGTAGTATACTACTCCCTTACAAGTCCTAAGTGTGTGACCCTTTAGGTATCCATAACACTGGCAATGATATTAATATAAATTAATACCATAGATAATAAGCGGTATCTAGCAACACATTATTATCCCCAGATTATGAAAAAGACGTTCATCTCATCAATACCTTCTATGACACAAGACGTTCTATAACTATTATCCTTCTGTCCTATATGTCATGATTTAACACAAGGCATGAGATGTGTATCCTTGTATAGTTAAATCAGCTGTTACTGAATCTCAAGTAGACTGGCAGGGATCAGATATTTATCAGTCTCTAGATAGCGACATATCTGGGCATGGCCATGCACTTTCCCAAGTCCTACTATTCGGTGGGCCCATTGACATTATACTTCTATACAGTAGAAGGGACATATCCTGTATCTGTTATTCACATCTCTAAATATGCTTAGCGGCATACCCAACGCATAACTGTACGTCTACCAATATTTCAGATAGCATTAGTTATGAATCAAAGCATACGGCCACACATATATGAGAATGTAATAACTTAAAGTCTGAGGATAGTTATAGCAAGGTCGATTTGAGAATACTGATAAACACATTACTGTAGATCCATGCAGTATTCTCAAGATGGGTCAATCCAGTCACATATTATCAATATAATATGCACCTACGTACAGATTAAGATATCACAATACCTATAGTCTATGAGACGCAACTATCTCATCTCGTACGTACTAGTCTTGATACGTTATGACGTCCGTATTATCATAAAGTGCGACTAGGGATATTCTAGACATAGCCTTCGTCAATAAGTAATAGTCTCATAATCAGAACATCGTAGTCCTCATCTATGTTACTGAAGCGCTATCGTCTATGGACTGAAGCTATGTTATGTTACACGAGATATAAAACATACTTCAAGGCCTTTCATTCATGATAAAGTGTAATTTGATTGCCGCTAGGGCACCTAAATACAACAATATATATATATATATATCGTGATAATTTTATATATATATATATATATATGTATGTATGTATATGTATATCAGGGTTTCACCTTTCCCAGCCCCGCGGCGGCGCAACCGAAAATGGTGAAATTTCTGAAGCCGAACAAGGCCGTCATCCTCCTCCAGGGCCGATACGCCGGGAAGAAGGCGGTCATCGTGAAGTCCTTTGAAGAAGGCACTCACGAACGCCGCTACGGCCACTGCCTCGTCGCCGGAATCTCCAAGTACCCGAGCAAGATCATCCGCAAGGACTCGGCAAAGAAGCAGGCGAAGAAGTCGCGCGTGAAGGCTTTCGTCAAGGTCGTCAACTACAACCACATTATGCCGACGCGATACACTCTGGATGTAGAGCTGAAGGACGTTATCACTCCGGATTGCCTCCAGTCGCGTAATAAGAGAGTCACCGCCGCCAAGGAGGCCAAATCTCGGCTAGAAGAGCGGTTCAAATCCGGGAAGAACAGGTGGTTCTTCTCCAAACTCAGGTTCTGAGTAGATCTCTGCGCAAATACTCTCTCCGATTTGATTTTTTTTCTCCTTTTTTTTAATCTGCCGATGTATGCACTGAACTGAGTTTAATCTAATTAATGCTCTTATGCGCCTACGCCAAAAAATATATATATATATGTATATATATATATATATATATATATATATATATATATATATATATATATATATATATATATATATATATATATATATATATATATATATTTTGTTTTGTTATGGTGGTTAGAGACATTGCATTTTAATTAATTCATTATCACAATTTAATGTCTCAAGGAAGCTTCATGGCATCTTACATTAATTAATGTGTTATAAAATGAAATAAATCCCACCCCATTTCATAAGTGATATTCGGCCATCACAAGAAAGAGAGAAGAAATATCCTATTTTGTGTTCAAATTTTTTTCTAAAGTGTTAGAAATAGACACAAAATAGTATAAAGAAAAATTTATAAGATAAATATTTTTACTATATATTTATTACTCCCAAAGTAGTATTATTATAGTTTTTACTATCCTATATTAAATTTGCTAGCACAAGTTTAATCTTGGACTCCGGAGCAAGTTCGTGTGGATACGTTGGAGGCTTCATACGTTAGTCGCTACGTTCATCTCCTCAAAACCATCCCCGACCGTTCCTCCGTTCTCCGTTTTCACCGTTAAGGTAAATTTCTTACTATAGCTAGTAATTTACGTAAGTTGTTCTTGGGTGGAATCGAGTTTTGGACTATAAATTTTTGTTTTCCGCTGCGTTATCCAAGCCTCGTTTCCCTACAAAGCGGTGTATACTAATCCGTAGGGCCAAGTCAAAGTTGGGTTTCTGGGGTATGGGGCCTCGAAAGCCGTGGGGAGTCACTGTAAAAAAGTTTACCCTAACACACGGACTGAGCTTTCTCTCTGGCGATTCGGGATGAACAGTACCAGTAGCTGGTTCCGTTCAAATTGAAGGCGTTCTCCGGCGAATCTCCCCAAATTGATTGCATATTCGTTTTCCCCTCTTCACGGCGAGCATATCTACCCAAGGAATCGTCTCTTCTCTTGAAGGTTGGAGGTCAACGAGAGCTTGGGTTTCCGCAGCACTGTTCATCTTCGTGTTCAGCAGTTGCTGATGTTCCTCCGGTAAGTGTGTTTTTTCTACCTCGTTTGTTGATGGCGAAGAAGGGAAAAAAAGGGAATGGGAACCCCACCCCTCCCACCCCTCCAAACGTGAGGAACTTGCGTAACTTTCTCCATGGTATTGAGGATGATGTTGGGACAACAGCGGGAGCCTCTACGTCTGGGTCTGGTGTTGAAGGTTATGCGTTACTGGTTGAAAACGAAAAGGTCAAGGCTGGTGGGGTTGATGGAAGGTCAGCTTCTCCTGACTCACTTTCTCATTCATCTTCTGTGGACGAGGAAGCCATTGTTTTGGAACTGGAAAAGGAATTGCAGAAGGACAAACTAGTGCTTCAGGATGTTGTCCACGAGGTGGTGCATAAGGATGTGAATACCCCTGCCACTGCCGAAGTCACTACCAAAGAAGCTGGGAAACAACCTACTGCAAATGTGGTGGATCAGACCTTGAAGACTTCGAATGCCAAGCAAAATGATAAACCAAAGACCTTTGCTTCCTTGTTTGAGAAGAATAGAGCCCCAGAAAAAGGTTTACAATTGTTTCAAATTGAAATGGCTGATGATGAAGAGGTGTGTATCCAACCCGAAGATGTGAGACCCATTGAAGACATATGGGGGCCGTGCCTAATTGGGTGCTTTAATGGTAGGTTCCCCGGCTTGGAACCCATCCAGTATTGGTTGATTCTTGGAAAGTGCCCTGTCAGATCCTTCCCCACCATAGCGGATGGGTCATTTTCAAATTTCTGACCATGGAAGATAGGGACAATGTGCTGAAAAATGGCGAGAGGAAAATCAACAACAAACTTCTTTTTCTCAACATCCCACAAGAGGGCTTCATGTGGAATGCCAAGTCCTTCTCAACTATGCCAGTGTGGGTTAAACTGATGGATGTTCCTATGCAATTTTGGACTGCAAAAGGACTGTCCAGAATTGCCTCTAAGCTAGGGAAACCACTGTTCACAGATGGTCTTACACATTCTGTTGCTTGGAGGATGACTCTTGAAACTGACCCCGATGATAAAATCATCTACAAAAAACCCAACTTTTGTAGAGTTTTGGTACACATGGACCTCTCTAAGCCTCCTCCCACTACGGTCAAGGTAAACTATCCTGGTGGTAGTTATGTACAAGATGTTGAATATGAGGACCTGCCACTCTATTGTTACCATTGTGAAACGTTTGGCCACACTCCTTTCAATTGCAATGACTTATATGAGATGGAAAGGAGGAGAATTGAAACTAAAAGACGGAAAAATGAGGAAGAACAGAGGGTTATGGAGAAAGCAAGAGTCGAGGTACTGAAGACTACTCTCCTGGCCGAGAACAAAACGGGCAGGGAGACCTCCAAAACTGATCCTAAAGATGCCACCAAAGCTAAAGAGAAGTTGGTAAACAATGCGCACAAGGGGAAATATATTGCTGTGGAGAAAAGCATGGATCCTTCTCCTTCTTTCTCCACACCCGATGATGACGGATTTACCACTGTGGGAAAGGGCCATCTGACCACACACCCAATAAAGGGAGGCACAAATAAGGAAACTTTTGCACCGGGTTCTTTTTACAGAAGAGAAACCAGGGGAAGTGTTCGTGGACAGAATTATGGATACAGAGGGGGCACTAACAGAGGAAGGGGAAGGGGTCCAGGCCCTCACCACTGATGAAGGTACAATGCTGGAACCTTAGGGGCCTTAACAGGGCCTCTAAACAAACCTTTTTGTGTAAATATCTTTTTGATCTTGGGGTGCATCTATGCTGTATTTTGGAAACCAAGATGAGCGAACATAAGCTCAACCTTTTTGTTAAAAATAAGCTAGCTTCCTGGTCTTCAACAAATAATTTTGCAATGATAAATGATGGGAGAACGACAGTTTTTTGGAATCCTCTTTTTGTTTCTTGTGATGTTTTGGAAACTACTGACCAATACATTCACTGTAGTGTTATGTGTACTGTCTCACTGAAACGTTTCCATATTACCTTTGTTTATGCTCTGTATGACGTAACTGTGAGGAGGGATCTTTGGGAGAGATTATCTTTTGTTGCAGGGAGCATAACCACCCCGTGGGCAATCATGGGCGACTTCAACTCTGTTTTGAACTCTAGCGAAAGGGTCAATTGCCATGCCTATGCTTACGCCATGACTGACCTCCTTCAATTCAGATTGAATAATGACCTCATTGATGCCAAAGCTACTGGACTCCAATTTTCGTGGAACAGAGGGAACAAATGGGCAAAGCTTGATAGGGTGTTGGTTAATTGCGAGTGGGAGATTCTTCAATGGGAGTGTTGGGCGGAATTCAAGAACATGGAGTTCCTGTCTGACCACTGCCCAGTTCTACTTCATCTTATTCAGAGCCCTACCCAAAGACCAAAACCCTTCAAGTTTTTCAACATGTGGATGAAGCACGAGGATTTTGACAAGATTGTGGATGAAGTTTGGGGTTTCAGAGTGACAGGCACCAGACAGTTCAGACTTTGTAAAAAACTCAAAATGCTGAAACAACCGTTACGGCATCTGAACAAAAGAGAGTTTGGGCACATTTCATCTAGAGCTGAACAAGCAAGGAATGCTTACTCGGATATTATGGGACAACATGCTTTGAATCCGAATAACCCAGCTCTCATTGCTGAAGCTGATCTCCTGAGAAAGAAAGCTACCTTCTTCAGTGATGCGGAGAGAACTTTCTTTCAACAAAAGATCAAATGTGACCTGATCAATGATGGTGATAAGTGTACGAAGTTTTTTCACTCCCTGGTGAAGAAACAAGCTGTCTTGAATTCTATACCTTTCACTGTCACTGATCAGGGAACGACTACGTCCCTAAACACTATTGTGGAGGAGTTTCTGGCTTTTTACAACACCATCTTTGGTAGTACAGTCCCCACTTCGCCAATAGACTGGAATGTCTTCAGAGAAGGACCGTTGGTTCCACAGGGCGAGACAACTAATTTGATCAAGGAGGTGGATTTAATTGAGGTCAAGGAGGCTCTTTTCTCCATCAGTAATGACAAGGCTCCTGGGCCGGATGGGTACACGTCGGCATTCTTCAAGCACAATTGGAACATGGTCGGCAATACTCTCTTTGAGGCGGTCTCAGAGTTCTTCATCAGTGGTAGACTTCTTAAACAACTCAAGCATGCCACAGTTGTTCTTATCCCCAAGGTTAAGGAGAACCCGAGAGCCAAAGACTTTAGACCCATTGCTTGCTCCAATGTGGTGTATAAGGTCATAACCAAAATCCTTTCCAATAGAATGGCTACTCTCCTACCCAACCTTATTAACCATGCTCAGGCTACTTTTGTCCGGGGAAGAAGTCTTGTGGATAACGTTTTGCTGGCCCAACACTTGGTCAGGGGATATGCTCGGAAAAGGTCCCCACCCTGCTGCATGGTGAAGGTTGATATCTTGAAGGCTTATAACACCGTCGATTGGGACTTTTTGAATAACACCATGAAGGGCTTGGGCTTTCCATCTAGATTCATTGGGTGGGTCATGGAATGTGTCACTACGGCTTCTTTCTCTCTTTCTATTAATGGTGGCTGCATGGGTTCATTAAATGTAAGAGGGGAATTAGGCAAGGTGACCCCATGGCCCCCACCCTCTTCTTGCTTTGTATGGAGTACTTCTCGATACTGATCAGACGACTACTCTATGGGAGCAGATTTAGCTATCATCATAGATGTTCCTCACAAGGAATTACCCATATTGCATTTGCTGATGATGACATGATGTTTGCTAGGGGAAACATTGACTCGGTTTCGATTCTCGCCAAAGCTATTCGTACCTTCTCCCAAGTATCTGGCCTTCATGTTAACCCCCTCAAATCAAACATCTATCTTACAGGGGAGATCAAATACAATAGACAAGACATATTAGATTTGGTCTCTTTTCCCGAGGGGAAACTTCCAGTTAGATACTTGGGCTTGCCCCTCACATTGCAAAGAGCCTCTGAAAGAGATTTTGCTCCACTTGTTAATAAGATTGATGAGAACATTAGGAAATGGAATACCAAAACCTTGTCTGCAGCTGGGAAGGTTGAACTAATCAGAAGTGTCATTCAAGGTATTGAAGGTTTTTGGCTCCAAGCTTTCCCCATTCACAAGTCTGTTCTTAATAGGATCACCTCCCTATGTAGAACTTTCTTGTGGGGGAGTAAGTTTTCTAAAGTGTCTTGGGATGACATTTGCAAACCGAAGGCTGAAGGGGGGTTAGGTTTGAGGAACTCAATGGTGTGGAATCAAGCCCTCTTGGCTAAGAATCTCTGGAACATCTCCGCTAACAAAGAAACTTTGTGGGTGCAATGGGTCCATTCTGTCTATCTCCAAGGAAATGATATCTGGACTTGGAGTCCCAAGAAAAAAGACTCCCATTTTTTTAAGAAGATTGCTGAGATTCGGGACGCACTCATTCAAACTTGTGGTGATAGGTTTGAGATTTAAAATAATCTTTGTCATTTGGGGGATATCTCCCCTGCGAAGGTCTATGATCTCCTTAGAAGTAAGGATGAAGTTAGACCTTGGATGAAAGCCATTTGGAAGCCTTACATTCCTCCGAGATATTCCTTCATTGCTTGGTTGGCTTTTCGTGGGAGACTACCAACTAAACTCAGTCTATCCTTTATTGACATGGAAAACAGAACTTGTGACTTGTGCAACAAGGAAGACAAAACTGTCCAGCATCTCTTCTTTGCTTGTGAATCTGTTGCTCTCGTTTGGGGAGCCATTAGAAGTTGGTTTAGAATCGTGCCTCCCCTATCCACCTTGGACAGAGCCATCTCTTGGGTAAGGAGACAAAGGAATGCCCATTGCTCTAAAAGGAAGATGTGGAGGCTGGGTATATTGGGAACAATTTATAATGTTTGGAAGCTCAGGAATGGAGTCTACTTTGATAATGATGCAGTGAACATTGAGACTACTGTCAGGAAAATCAAGGTGGGGGTGTACAAGGTTATGAACAGAATGTACCCCCACCATCTTTTGGATCTGTGATTACTCATTTGGCCTCTCCTTATTGTTCCAACAATAGGACTCGCCTTTTCTCTTGGTGGTTGGAATGGGGTAGGCTCTTTTAATCCTTGGATCATTAAAACCTACTCCAGGTCCAGGGACTTTCTTGGGTGGGTGCGAAACACCTCAAGCTATATGTATCCATATCCTTGTATATGGATACATAGAGAATGAAGTGGGTCCCGTGGGTGGGTTGACCTGGTGGTTTGACCGCTTGGGTGGTTGGAAACGAGCTAAATTCTTTGTACCCCTTCCGGATACTTAGAGTATGGTTCGGGTCTTGGGTGGTGTCTCGTTACACCTTTTCTTCCTTTCTCCTGCCTTCCCCCACCCCTTTTTTCTGCATTCATTTTCTTTTCTACTCTTCTCTCTTCCTCCTACCTCTTTTCACTTCTGGAAACAAACCATACTTCAATTACCCAATCAGTTCTTTGTGATTGGATAAGTGGAGAATGCTTTGGGTCTTGCTGGTTACTTGGTGGGGTTGGTTGGGTTTCTGGAAACAAAACAAATTCATCGTACCCCTTTTGGATACTTTGAATTTGTTTTGGGTCCCGGCTGTTTCCTCTCTTTGTTTTTCTCCCCCTTCCCCTTCTTTCTTTCCCTACTCCTCTGTTCTCTATCTTCTCTACTTGCCCCTCTCTCATCTTCATTTTTTCTTCTTTCTGGAAACAAATCAAACTTCACTTACCTAATCAACTTCCTTGTGATTTGGTAAGTGGAGTATGCTTTGGGTCCCTGGGCTTGATTTGTGACCCCAACTAAATTCTACTTTTGTTAAGTGAGATTTAGTTGGGCCTTGGTGTCTTGGTTTGTTTCCTTTGGATGCATTTGGTTACTTGTGGATTGTACTTGTGGGTTCTCTTTTGATATAACCAGGTGGACTATCCTATGCTTTCCCGTCCCCCTTGATGATGCCAACTACAACTGTCATGCCCCCACTTATATGACACCTGTGGATGACAACTGATGGGGCCGGGCAGTGCTGGGGTGGTCAATGCCTGAAGATACATTAGAGGACATACGGTGACCTGTTTTTTGATGCTTTGATTCCTCCCGTTGCTGCTGCTATTTGGTCACCGTTTTTTTGGAACTTTTTGGAGGTGCTACTGTGTAACACCCTAATCAGTCCAGGTCTGCAGCCCCTTTCGGACTAAAGTATTTAACTTGGTAATCGTAAAAATTTAAAACTTTTCAAACACACTTTATTAATCCCAATAATATTTTTCATAACATATACAGTACGGAGTATTCAACAATATTGCTGAAGCGAATTTAATTTTGACATATCATAAATCATTTCAAACTTGTAACATCCATCCCGACAATCTCGACCCATCTACTGCCAGGATCACATTATGCTTTCTGTTTACCTGCGTGTAGCAAATAAAACACACTACACGCTCAGCGGTAAAGCTGAGTAAGCATATCTAATGCGTCGAACATCCATATAAACTGAATCTAAATTCATAATCAAATCATTTGATATCATGCACACAATGTTCATTTCAGACATTCACAGTTTTGGTATTGTTCAGTTCATATCAACACATTTTATTCAATTCAGATATTAATTCAATAATGCTCTTAAATTATTCTTAATCTAAGGCCAGATCATAACAACGCTCTTTGCTATTCTTAGTCTAAGGCCAGATCATAATAATGCTCTTAGCTATTCTTAGTCTAATGCCAAATCATAATTTCCATAACCAGATTCTTAAAAGGCAATTATTAATCAGACACTTAAACTATCATTAGTTTAAGGCAATTGATTTCGGACACTTAACTGTAGTCAGTTAAGGCAATCAGACACTTAAACTATCATTAGTTTAAGGAAATCGATTTCAGACACTTAACTGTAGTAGTTAAGGCAACAATAATATAGCGAATGGTCAACATTGGATTGGGCATTCCCAAACGAGTAATCCTCTAGTTTGGTCTACTATTCCTGTTTATGCATTTTTATTTAATTCATCAACCATTCATGTTTTCATAAGTTCATCTTAAGATCTATTCTATAGGTCTTCTAGATAGTCTTAACATCAATTAGCTAATAGGTATATCTTAACGTCTTTTAGATATCCTTAACAATACACATCATTTTCTTGTTGATCAATTTATTCATTTTGAATTATGGTTCAATAATTCATAATCATAATTTAATTCAAGATAGTCAAACAAACATATCTATTCATAATTCCATCTTTACGGTTCTTTCGTTCAATTCCATATATTTTTATTTGTCATAATAAAATCATGATCGTTATGTAGTTATAATTACTCGGGTCGTCCATTTGATCATCATAATCAATATTTATTATCAATGATATTCCATTATCCATTATAATAACCATTTATTCAGGATGTTATTAAGGTTTGATTATAAAAAGTCATAATAACATTTATTAACAAATAGCGGCCTAGTTTCGAGTGTTAACATCCGTACTTACCGTCATGCATCACATAATGTTTTATATGTCAAAAACATCATTTTTATTGTACAAAATCATATTTATATTGTTCATAATTAATTGGTGTCAAAAATAGCATTTTCAGATTGAAAAATGTTCGTAACGGTCGACCGTTAGGTCCGAACGGTCGACCGTACCGTTCTGAAAATTTTCTTCTTCTTACGGTACCTGGTAACGGTACCTAGTCACGGTACCAAGGTCCCGTATCAGCACAGATTTTACTATTCATCATCTTCCTCCTTCGGCCATTTTTCTCAAGCTTCGTTTTAGGTTGCCAAACTTCAATTAAACTATATAGAAATGTTCTCCAAGGTTCATAGATCATTTTAGAGGCATCAATTCAAAGTTTTAACAACAAATTCGAGGTTTATGATTCTGGGTTCTTCAAACATGTCAAACACAAAATTCAACCAAATGACCATTTATGAACGTAAAAACGATCTATACGAACATTCTAGTCATTAGATATATCTACGGGCTTACCTCGAAGCTTAACAAAGGTTTTAGAAATTTTCCGGCGAAACTTCCGGCGACGATAACTCTTAGCTCCGGCGATTCCACACCAAATTGACAGCACCATAACACTCCTTACACTCAAGGCTAACTTTTAAAAGAAATTTGAGGAAGAATGGTGAAGAAATGAGGAAGAGTTGGTCCTCCATTTATAGTGAAGAAGAAGGGGGAAAACTCCAAGTTAGTATCATTTGCAGATCCGCGATCGGCGTAGTGTGCCTAGCGGCGATTCCCAATTTTTATACGCAAGTCCCTGATTGGGACCAAATTTGGTTCCAGTCGGGGTATATTTTTTTTGGTCCAACATTCTTCAAATTGAAATCCGATTGAACCGTTGCGATCAGACAGACGAATTCTATTCAATGGTATAATTTTTATATTTATTTGTAATACTTTTTCCGATATCATATTTTTGGGTGTTTTACTTTGACAGAGTCAAAATTGGTTTAATTGACCTTTACTCAAAAGGTTTCTTACTTTCCATTCATATTAATTATTCTCATGATTTATTTCAATAAATCATTTTAATGTTCATATCATAATTAATTTCTTCATTTATTCTTGATTTGGGTCTGTACTCAGGTTCCCAATCAAGACCACACAAATAGTCATTAAATTGGATTTATCTCTATGAGATTTATCCTGATTGTGATATGGGATATCAAAACATATTTCTTATCAGCCCAAAGCCCAACAACAATTTATTTTAATCAAAACAAATTTGATTAATTTTAATAATTATCTATTAATAATTCTAGGGTATGTTTTGGGGCGTTACATACTGGCCAGTGGAATCTCTGTCCTGAGCTTGCACTTGCTGCTGTTGTTTGCTACTGCAATACTGTGGAATATGCCATAGTATGGATATGGGGCTGCCTCACTACGGAAATGGGCATGCTGTGGAGTACACGATCTGCTTGGTGTGGGGAACTCCTGTGCAATTATCTACGACGAAAGGTTATTCCATACAGAGTTACTGGATGATGCTGCTCGACGATGCTGGACAGTGATGGAAGACCAGTTGCTGCTCACTGCTGCTCACATCCTGCGCAGGTATGGAAATGGGCTGCCTGACTTGTTATCTTGTGGAAATGGAGCCTTTGTGGTTTACTTATTCTGCTATGTTTTGGGGATCCGCTTTGCACTCAACCTCGGTAAAAGAATTTGGAATAAGGTGTGTTTGTTAAGGTATTCTTGCACTTAACGACTTCATCGATGTCATTTGCTTAACCCCGAGAATGGTTACGGATACTACCTAGACTACTACCTAAGTTTGTTGAATATATTTGGAACTTGTGTGACTTTGTTTGGGCTTGTGTGGATCTGTCCTACATCCCATTGCGAATCAAAACTATTGGGAATTCCTCACTGACTGTTGCTGACCTCCTGCTGTGAATTTATGGGCATGGAACTTCTGCTAAAGTGCTCCAGAGGTGCGGTGTTGTTCTGCGTTATGGTGCTTGGTTGTTGCTACTGCTTGGCTACATTGTTATTAAACAATTGATGTATTATTTTTCTCCTTTTGGGTATTAGTTTGAACATTTGTGAGTGTTGGTTTGTTAGTTCGGAATTGTAATTTATTTGATGTTATTATTTCTGGTAGTATAGGCTTGAAACTGTCTCATGTGCACGTAACCATTATTATGGTTAAGCATTTGACATTGATGTATTCGTTTGATTTGGGTAATAATAATTTACATGTTACCCGTTGAAAGAGCTCTCAATGAAAGAGCTCTCAATAATAATGGCGGACAGAGTTTCTCTCTTTGGCGATCGCGATGAACAGTTACCGCGCACCAGTTCCGTCCATTTTCCGGCGTGCTCTCTTGGATTTCTCCATCTTTGGTTGCAAATTGATCTTCTACACTCCAAGGCGAGCCTATCCTGTTGTATTTAGGTGCGCTAGCGGCAATCAAATACCTATGTAACTGTTCACTTTATCATGAATGAAAGGCCTTGAAGTATGTTTTATATGTCGTGTAACATAACATAGCTTCAGTCCATAGATGATAGCGCTTCAGTAACATAGATGAGGACTACGATGTTCTGATTATGAGACTGTTACTTCTTGACGAAGGCTATGTCTAGAATATCCCTAGTCGCACTTTATGATAATACGGACGTCATAACGTATCAAGACTAGTACGTACAAGATGAGATAGTTGCGTCTCATAGACTATAGGTATTGTGATATCTTAATCTGTACGTAGGTGCATATTATATCGATAATATGTGACTGGATTGACCCATCTTGAGAATACTGCATGGATCAACAATAATGTGTTTATCAGTATTCTCAAATCGACCTTGCTATAACTATCCTCGGACTTGAAGTTATTACATTCTCTGATATGTGGGGCCGTATGCTTTGATTCATAACTAATGCTATCTGAAATACTGGTAGACGTACAGTTATGCGTTGGGTATGCCGCTAAGCATATTTAGAGATGTGAATAACAGATACAGGATCTGTCCCTTCTACTGTATAGAAGTATAATGTCAATGGGCCCACTGAATAGTAGGACTTGGGAACGTGCATGGCCATGCCCACATATGTCGCTATCTAGAGACTGATAAATATCTGATCCCTGCCAGTCTACTTGAGATTCAGTAACATCTGATTTAACTATACAAGGATACACATCCCATGCCTTGTGTTAAATCATGACATTTAGGACAGAAGGATAATAGTTATAGAATGTCTTGTGTCGTAGAAGGTATTGATGAGATGAACGTCTTTTTTCATAATCTGGGGGTAATAATGTGTTGTTAGATACCGCTTATTATCTATGGTATTAATTTTATTAATATCATTGCCAGTGTTATGGATACCTAAAGGGTCACACACTTAGGACTTGTAAGGGAGTAGTATACTACACTAGTGGAAGTAATATTAAATATATAGTTGTGATAATTTTATATATATATGTATTTCGAAAATACATGTGTATTTTAAAATTATATTTTGTTTGTGTCATTTTAATTATATGATAATTATATTTTGACAAAACAAATTTTATTATATATATATATGTAGCGCCGATATATATATATATATATATATATATATATATATATATATATATATATATATATATATATATATATATATATATATATATATATATATATATATATATATATATATATATATATATATATATATATATATATATATATATTACTTTTATTTTCATCATTTTAATTATATGATAATTATTGATGCAAAAATAAAATGTAATGTATTTTAATATGCTATGGCCGAAATTCTAAGGGGAAAAATACAAAACATATTTTGATATTCCACCTAATGATATATTTGATTTTATAATCAAATATTTGATTAACAAAATTATACTTGTCTTGTTGTGTTGGTTGGGAAAAATGAATTAAGCCTAATTTGTTTTTGTCCCTAAGCAATTTCCTAGCATTTTCTTAATACATTGTATTATATAGTGTGAGTATCCCTCCCCATTTTATGGTGTGATTTTCGGCCATATAGAGAGAGAGAGGAGAAAATTATTATTTTGTGTTACAAGTTATTTTTCTAAAGTGTTAGAAATATACACAAAATATTATAAATAAATATTTATAAGATAAATATTTTACTATATATTTATTACTCCCAAAGTAGTATTATTATAGTTTTTACTATCCTAAATTAAACTTGCTAGCACAAGTTTAATCTAGGACTCCGGAGCAAGTTCGTGTGGATACGTTGGAGGCTTCATACGTTTGGCGCTACGTTCATCTCCTCAAAACCATCCCCGACCGTTCCTCC
Organism: Cuscuta australis; assembly: GCA_003260385.1. NCBI lineage: Eukaryota > Viridiplantae > Streptophyta > Magnoliopsida > Solanales > Convolvulaceae > Cuscuta > Cuscuta australis. The sequence continues at coordinate 687,901 of NQVE01000169.1, read as the reverse complement.
GTTCTCCGTTTTCACCGTTAAGGTAAATTTCTTACTATGGCTAGTAATTTACGTAAGTTGTTCTTGGGTGGAATCGAGTTTTGGACTATAAATTTTTGTTTTCCGCTGCGTTATCCAAGCCTCGTTTCCCAACAGTGGTATCGGAGCCGGCTTACGAAGTTACTAGTTTAGTAGTTTTTACCGTTATTGTTTTTGTAGATTAGTCCATAAATTTTGGAGACAAAAATTTATCCTATTAAAAATTTAATTAGGTGGCCATATTTAGATACTGGACCTAATATAATTTTGTTGACTAATTTTCGGAATTACTGTTTGGGGTATTTTTATATTATTCTTATTAAGTAGTTTATGTGTAGAATACTTGTTATTTGTGTCATAAATACTTAATATTTATGAAAATTAGATTTTATATTTTCTGGGAAGTAGTTGACATGTCAATATAACTCAGAAATTTTAAAATCGATTTTTGGAATTAATTTCCTATTTTTCTATTTTTAAATTCGTTTATTGAATAGAAAATAAGAAAACTTATTTTTGACGATCAAAAAAATTAATTTTAATTCATAATATGTTGCGAACGGAGACTTTAAGCTTGTATAAAAATTTTCATAATTTTTAAACACGTAAAAGTATTTATTTTGTATTTTTGAAGTAATTGGATCGGTACTATTCACTAGTCCGATTTTTAATTATTTTAAATTGCAAAATTAATATTTTAAATTCTAGAAAAATCATATTCTGGTTCTGGAACTCATTTTTGACTTTAAAAATAAATTTTGATATTTTTTGAATTTCGAAATATATTTTCACAATATAATTTCGGTTTTCTAGCTTTGAAAAATGGTTTTCAAAATTTTAAATTTTATTCATTATGGAATTTTTGGATTTCCAGATTAATAAAGTTTACTGGGAGTCTCCAATAATTATTTTCTAATTTAGAAAACATATATATATTTAATTCGAAATAAAAGCCCTTTTTCGAATTTAAATATATATATATATACGGTAAATATAAAATATTTTATTTTCTGGAATTTAGAAAATCAAATTTCTAACATTTTGGAAATTTAAAGTATTTTATGATTTTTAATTAAATTACTTTCTAGTTTAATTAATTTATTGTTGATAGTTTATTCCGTAGAATAGAATAAACTAGGTCTGGGGCGAGCGCGGTTCGCCCGGTGTATGCTTTAATATGTATGATGTGATGCATGTGATGCTTGTATGTATTATTGCATGGTGGATGATTGTGGCTTAGTTATATTTGTTGTAATTTTAAATACGGCCTGCGTGTCGTGCCTCATCTCTATACTCTGGATGTAATTCTCTTCTTTACCTCAAATATTCTTTTCTCTCGAAAATTTTAAGAAGATAAGAAGACGAAGTCCGTTCGTGATAGAGAATCCTAAGGAAGACGTGATGGCCCGGAGATAGAGATCTCTTGATCAAGGCGCTATCATTTGTTTTTCTTTAGGAGCCACAATCATTTCACGTTTACTTATTATGCATGTGATGTATGATTGAATGTATGCATGTATGTGATTTTCGCTAGTGCATACGCGCGGTGTATGCCATAGGCAAGACTGCGTTATAAATCCCTCATAATTTTAAGTCTATGCCACCCCGACGCCCCGTCACTCGTCAAACCCAATTTAGATCGGTAACGGACTCACCCAAGTGAGATGCCCAGTTTACGTTGGTTAGGCGCGAAACGCGTAACTAGGGTACTGACTCGCCCCGGGTTAGTCTTAACTAAGTCTTGGTCATAAGGATGAGAGACTTAGGGCACTGCGGTAGGATCAATAAATAAAATCAGATAATCCAACCAGAGTTGTAAATTGTTACAATTGGAATTTATTCCTACCAGAAATAATTTAACTGTAGGGAAAGATGCAAAGCACAACTATAGTTAAATGAAATATGGATCTGGCCCAATTAAGAATTTTATTTAAAAGAATCCACTGAACCAAGAGTTGTAATAACGATTGCAATTGGAATGAATTCCTACCTAAATAAGTTAACTGTAGGGCAAGATGCAAAGCACAACTATAGTTAAATAAAATATGGATCTTGGCCCGCTAGGGTATTCTTCAAATAGAAACCCCAAGTCAATAGGTTTCGTACCTGAGGGTAGTTGACTTGTTAGAAATAGTGGGAGAGTAATAAATACCTATTAGATATTTAATTCATGATAATAACTATCTTCGCAAAATTCTGTAGATGGCAAACAACAACACAAACAACCTCGCCCTGCGTTCCATTCTGGATAAAGATAAATTGAATGGAACAAACTTTGTTGACTGGCAACGCAATCTCTCCATTGTTCTCCGCATGGATGAGAAAGAGTATGTGCTCGAAAAGCCCATTCCTCCTGCCCCTCCCGCTAACGCCCCAAAAGCGGTTAAAGATGCCTACGAGAAACACGTTAAGGATGATAACCAGGTTAGCTGTGTCATGCTGGCAACCATGATAACCGAGCTGCAAAAACAGCACGAGGACATGAAGGCCCACGAGATGATCGTGGCCTTGTGGCAGCTATACCAGGGGCAATCCAGGCATGAACGTTTTCTTGTGAGTAAGGCTCTCTTTAGTTGCAAGCTCTCTTCAGGGAACCCGGTCAGTCCGCACGTTCTCAAAATGATTGGTTACATAACCAATCTGCAGAAGGAGCTGGCAACGGACCTGATCCTGCAGTCGCTCCCTGAGCTGTATAAGGGTTTTGTCATGAACTACATGATGCATGATCTTGACAAACCCCTTCCGGAGCTTCTTAAAATGCTCCAGACTGCAGAGGAGAACCTTACTAAGGGCAAGGGTGCTTCCGTCCTTATGGTCCAAGGCGGAAAGGGGAAGCCGAAGAAGGGGATTAAGATTAAGGCTAGGACGGTCGGAAAGCCTAAATCGAAGTCCACTTCATCTGCAACCCAGAAACCCATAGGAGGAGTTGCAAAGGGCAAATGTCATCACTGTGGTAAGGCAGGCCACTGGAGAAGAAACTGCAAGACATACCTCGCAACCAAGAAGAAGGAAGGTACGACCATTTCTTCTGAGGTGTATGTTATAGAAGTTAACATGTCTATATCTTCATCATGGGTACTAGATACTGGATGTGGGTCTCATATCTGTACTACCATGCAGGGACTGAAGCAGAGTAGACGGTTAGCTCGAGGCGAGATTGAACTCCGAGTCGGAAATGGTGCACCTGTTGCAGCTTTGGCAATCGGAACTTATAGTTTAGTCTTGCCTAGTGGTCTAATGTTGGAATTAAACGATTGCTTGTACGTTCCTGCGATTAGCAGAAACATTATTTCTGTTTCATGTCTTGATAAGAGTGGTTTCATCATTTCTATTAAAGACAAGTCCCTTTCCGTTTACAGAAAGAATGTTTTCTATGCTAATGCCAACATGACCAATGGGTTATATGTCCTTGACTTGGACATGCCTGTCTATAACATTTCAGCCAAGAGGAACAAACCGAACGGTTTGAACCAAACATACCTATGGCATTGTAGGTTAGGCCATATAAACGAGAAACGCATATCCAAGCTACATCGGTCGGGAATGCTGGAGTCATTTGATCTTGAATCATATGACACATGTGAATCTTGTTTATTGGGTAAGATGACCAAATCTCCTTTCACCGGACAAGGTGAAAGAGCTAGTGATCTTCTGGCACTCATTCATAGTGATGTGTGCGGGCCTTTCAATACAACTGCACGAGGTGGTTATTCATACTTCATTACATTTACTGATGACCTCAGTAGATATGGCTATGTGTATCTAATGAAACACAAGTCAGAATCCTTTGAAATGTTCAAAGAATTCAGGAATGAAGTTGAAAAACAACTTGGCAAAAGTATTAAAACACTACGATCCGATCGAGGTGGAGAATACTTAAGTGGTGAGTTCGATGACTATCTTAGAGAGCATGGGATTTTATCCCAACTCACACCTCCTGGGACTCCACAATGGAATCGTGTCTCTGAAAGGAGGAATCAAACCCTGCTTGACATGGTTCGTTCTATGATGGGTCATTCGACTCTACCAGAATCATTCTGGGGGTATGCACTGAGCACTGCAATATATACTCTTAACCGAGTTCCAACCAAGGCGGTTGAAGGAACACCATACCAGCTATGGACGGGCAAATGCCCGGTTCTATCACACTTAAAGATTTGGGGCTGTGAGGCTTATGTCAAACGTCTTATGACGAATGGCAAGCTTGACGCCAAGTCTGATAAGTGTTTCTTCGTGGGATACCCAAAGGAAACTCGAGGGTATTCATTCTATCACCCTATCGATAAGAAGGTATTCGTTGCTCGCAATGGTGTCTTCCTCGAGAAGGAATTTCTCTCCAACGCAACTAGTGGGAGAAAGATAGAGCTCGAAGAAATTCGAGACGACGAAGAAACTACCGCGCCGGTTCTGGAACATGAGCTAGAGGAACAAACTGTTGTACCTCAAAATGCTCAAGATACACAAGAACCCCGTAGGTCTAACCGGTTACGCACACAACCTGAAAGGTATGGATTCCTCCTAACCTTTGAGGGTGACGTAATGCTTATCGACCAGGATGAGCCGGAGACCTACCTCGAGGCAATCAGTTGTCTCGAGGCTAAGGAATGGCGTCAAGCCATGCAGTCCGAAATGGATTCCATGTACACCAACCAAGTATGGACTTTGGTTGCTGCACCCGAAGGGATCAAACCCATTGGGTGCAAATGGGTCTTCAAAAAGAAGACTGACATGGATGGTAAGGTGCAAACCTTCAAGGCACGATTGGTAGCAAAAGGATATCGTCAAATACATGGTATCGACTATGACGAAACTTTTTCTCCAGTTGTCATGATTAAATCCATTCGGATCTTACTTGCTATCGCAGCATACCACGATTACGAAATCTGGCAGATGGACGTCAAAACGGCTTTCCTTAATGGAAACCTCCTTGAGGATGTCTTTATGACACAACCTGAAGGGTTTTGCACTCCTGAAGAATCTACCAAGGTATGCAAGTTGCAGCGATCAATCTACGGATTGAAGCAAGCCTCACGGAGTTGGAACATCCGCTTTCACGAAACTGTCATCGGCTTTAGTTTTGAAAGAAATTCGGATGAATCTTGTGTATACAAGAAGGTCAGTGGGAGTGCTATAGTCTTCCTTGCTCTGTATGTTGATGACATACTGCTCATAGGAAACGATATTCCTACTTTAACCACCGTCAAAACGTGGTTGAGTAAAAGTTTCTCTATGAAGGACTTGGGAGATGCCAGTTATGCACTTGGCATAAGGATCTATAGGGATAGATCACGAAAGCTGTTAGGTCTCAGTCAAAGTACATACATAGACAAGGTTCTCGCTAGATTCAACATGTCTGAGTCGAAACGAGGAAGTTTGCCTATGGCCCAAGGCACGAGTCTTTCCAAGACTCAGGGTGCTTCCACTCCGGAGGAAGTAGAACGCATGAGAAATGTTCCTTATGCGTCGGCCATTGGATCCATCATGTATGCGATGGTATGTACGAGACCTGATGTCGCCTTTGCTCTGAGTGTCACGAGTAGATACCAGTCCAACCCTGGCGAAAGCCATTCGACGGCTGTGAAGAACATCCTTAAATACTTCCGTAGGACTAAGGATGCCTTCCTGGTATATGGCGGAAAAGAAGAGCTCAGTATTGTTGGATATACTGATGCCAGCTTCCAAACTGATAGAGATGACTTCAAGTTGCAGGCAGGGTATGTGTTTTGTTTGAATGGCGGAGCTGTTACCTGGAAGAGTTACAAGCAAGATACTACCGCTGATTCCACTGCAGAAGCAGAGTACATGGCTGCAGCTGAGGCAGCCAAGGAAGGTGTGTGGCTCAAGAATTTTATTACTGAGTTTGGAGTGGTTCCTAGCATCAAGAACCCTATACCGTTGTTTTGCGACAACAATGGGGCAATTGCACAAGAGAAAGAACCTCGGTTTCACCAGAAGACTAAACACATCGTTAGACGTTATCACATCATACGAGAAATCGTTGCACGTGGGGACGTTGAGATTTGCAAGATAGGTACAGACGACAATATCGCAGATCCGTTGACGAAGGCTTTGGGAAAGCCTAAACACGAGAGTCATACGTGGTCCATGGGCATTCGAGAAATGCTTGATTGGCCTTAGGGCAAGTGGGAGATTGTTGTATTTAGGTGCCCTAGCGGCAATCAAATACCTATGTAACTGTACACTTTATCATGAATGAAAGGCCTTGAAGTATGTTTTATATCTCGTGTAACATAACATAGCTTCAGTCCATAGACGATAGCGCTTCAGTAACATAGATGAGGACTACGATGTTCTGATTATGAGACTATTACTTATTGACGAAGGCTATGTCTAGAATATCCCTAGTCGCACTTTATGATAATACGGACGTCATAACGTATCAAGACTAGTACGTACGAGATGAGATAGTTGCGTCTCATAGACTATAGGTATTGTGATATCTTAATCTGTACGTAGGTGCATATTGTATCGATAATATGTGACTGGATTGACCCATCTTGAGAATACTGCATGGATCTACAGTAATGTGTTTATCAGTATTCTCAAATCGACCTTGCTATAACTATCCTCGGACTTGAAGTTATTACATTCTCTGATATGTGGGGCCGTATGCTTTGATTCATAACTAATGCTATCTGAAATACTGGTAGACGTACAGTTATGCGTTGGGTATGCCGCTAAGCATATTTAGAGATGAGAATAACAGATACAGGATCTGTCCCTTCTACTGTATAGAAGTATAATGTCAATGGGCCCACTGAATAGTAGGACTTGGGAACGTGCATGGCCATGCCCACATATGTCGTTATCTAGAGACTGATAAATATCTGATCCCTGCCAGTCTACTTGAGATTCAGTAACATCTGATTTAACTATACAAGGATACACATCCCATGCCTTGTGTTAAATCATGACATTTAGGACCGAAGGATAATAGTTATAAAATGTCTTGTGTCGTAGAAGGTACTGATGAGATGAACGTCTTTTTCATAATTTGGGGGTAATAATGTGTTGCTAGATACCGCTTATTATCTATGGTATTAATTTTGTTAATATCATTGCCAGTGTTATGGATACCGAAAGGGTCACACACTTAGGACTTGTAAGGGAGTAGTATACTACACTAGTGGGAGTAATATTAAATATATAGTTGTGATAATTTTATATATATATGTATTTCGAAAATACATATGTATTTTAAAATTATATTTTGTTTGTGTCATTTTAATTATATGATAATTTTATTTTGAAAAAACGAGTTTTATTATATATATATATATATATATATATATATATATGTAGCGCCGATATATATATATATATATATATATATATATATATATATATATATATATATATATATATATATATATATATATATATATATATATATATATATATATATATATATATATATATATATATATATATATATATATATATATATATATATATATATATATATAATATATATATATATATATATATATATATATATATATATATATATATATATATATATATATATATATATATATATTACTTTTATTTTCATCATTTTAATTATATGATAATTATTGATGCAAAAATAAAATGTAATGTATTTTAATATGCTATGGCCGAAATTCTAAGGGGGAAAATACAAAATATATTTTGATATTCCACCTAATGATATATTTGATTTTATAATCAATATTTGATTAACAAAATTATACTTGTCTTGTTGTGTTGGTTGGGAACAATGAATTAAGCCTAATTTGTTTTTGTCCCTAAGCAATTTCCTAGCATTTATTTAATACATTGTATTATATAGTGTGAGTATCCCTCCCCATTTTATGGTGTGATTTTTGGCCATATAGAGAGAGAGAGGAGAAAATTATTATTTTGTGTTACAAGTTATTTTTCTAAAGTGTTAGAAATATACACAAAATATTTATAAGATAAATATTTTACTATATATTTATTACTCCCAAAGTAGTATTATTATCGTTTTTACTATCCTAAATTAAACTTGCTAGCACAAGTTTAATCTAGGACTCCAGAGCAAGTTCGTGTGGATACGTTGGAGGCTTCATACGTTTGGCGCTACGTTCATCTCCTCAAAACCATCCCCGACCATTCCTCCGTTCTCCGTTTTCACCGTTAAGGTAAATTCCTTACTATGGCTAGTAATTTACGTAAGTTGTTCTTGGGTGGAATCGAGTTTTGGACTATAAATTTTCGTTTTCCGCTGCGTTATCCAAGCCTCGTTTCCCAACATATCCATCCTAAATTCCAGCTGCATTGTTCAAGATTTGGGAGTCAACGAGCTACCTAGGGTTCGCGACACTGTTCATCTTCTACAACAACAATGGTGTTCTGGTAAGTGTGGTTGTTCCTTTCTTCGTTTTGAGCTGTTCTTTGATGGCGAAGGGCAAGAAGAAGGAGCGTAGACCCCCACCTCCCACTCCTCCAAACAAGAAAGAGCTGCGCAACTTTCTTCGTGATATGGAGGGTGAGTCTGAGGCTGGAGGTGAAACTGTGGATTGTGGTGATAATGTGGATAATTTTCCGGTCATGACTGAGGAGGATTTCACCCCTTGCACCAACACTGGGGATGTGACTGTGGAAGAAGATGATGGCTCTGAATCCCAGACTCAATGCTGAAACTGCTGAACCTACTGGGAAGGAGAACTGTGAGAATGAAATTGGAAACAATGATGGCAATGCACCTGGTAATAAAGTGGATACACCAGCTGAGAAGAAAAGCTTTGCTTCACTCTTTGAGAAGAACAGGTCTGAGGATAAAGGAATGAAACTCCACCAGGTGGAAATGACTGAGGATGAGGAGGTGTTTATCCAACCTGAGGATGTGACCCCAATGGAGGAATTATGGGGACCTTGCTTGGTTGGCTGTTTCACTGGCAAATTCCCTGGGCTGGCACCTATTCAAACCTTGGTGGAGTCCTGGAAAGTGCCTTGCCAATTCCTTCCTCATCTTAAGAGCTGGTGGTCTTCAAGTTCCTGAATAATGAAGATAGAGACTCAATCTTACATAGAGATGACCACAGAATCAACAACAAGAAGCTACTACTCAACATCCCACAGGATGGATTCATGTGGAATGCAAAATCTTTCTCTACCATGCCCCAGTTTGGGTGAAACTCATGGATATCCCTATGCAGTTTTGGGGACCTAACAGCTTGTCAAAGATTGCTTCAAAACTTGGAAGACCACTCTTCACAGATGGTCTGATTAACAAGGTTGCCTCCAAACTTACTGTGGAGAAGGACCTAGAGGACAAACTGGCTTACAAGAAACCCAATTTCTGTAGAGTCCTCATTCATATGGACCTCTCCAAACCTCACCCTTCCTGTGTGAAGGTCAATTATGTTGGAGGCAGCTATTCACAATTTGTGGAGTATGAGGATCTCCCCCTCTACTGCTATCACTGTGAGAAATTTGGGCATACTTCTTTTGACTGTGCTCAGCTACATGAAATGGAAAGGAAGAAGGAGCAGGAGGAATAGAGGGATAGGGAGAAGGCCAGAGTGGAAATCCTGAAAACCACTCTCAGAACAGAAACAAGAGACAAACAGGATGGCAAACAGGGGCAAGACAAAAATCATGGCAAACAAAAAGAGGGTTGGAGCATACTACTGCTCAGAAAGCCCCTGTTAATCCTGATGAACCCTCACCTTCATTCAGTAGGAAGGATGATAATGATGGATTCACATTGGTGGGAAAAGGCAAAGGAACCCTTACTACACATCCTTTGAAGCCTCAATACAGGAGAGAAACTAGAAGCATGGGGCGTGGGCAGACACATGGATACAGGAATGGTGCAAACAGAGGAAGGGGAAGGGGTCCAGGCCCTAACTCTTAATGAAGGTACTCCGCTCGAACTTTAGAGGCCTTAATAGGGCCTCTAAACAATCTTTTTTGTGTAAATACATTATGGATCTTGGGGTGAACTTATGCTGCATTTTGGAAACTAAGATGACCCAAGCAAAACTTAAACTTTTTGTCAACAATAAACTCCCTTCTTTGGCCTCAACTGATAATTTTGATATGATTGATGATGGAAGGATGGCTATATTATGGAACCCCAATTTTGTTATTGCCAAGTTTTGGAAGTTGCTCATCAGTATATCCATTGTGGGATTTTTTGTACTATTACCCAGAAAACCTTTCACATTACATTTGTTTTTGCCTTATACAATGTGAGTGTGAGAAGGAACCTCTGGGAAAGACTTTCTGGGAAAGACTTTCTGATATGAGTGTTTGTTGTTTTCCCCCTCTTCCCCTTCTTCCTTCTTTCTCTCTTCCCACACCCCTCTTCTGTTTCTTCACTTCTTTCTCACCTTTCTCTTGCTCTAGGACTTATCCCACAATGCATATTACATCTCTTTCTTTGACTTGTATATGTATAAAGGCTAGTCCTCCTTGCTGTGCTGTTACTTGGTGACTGGTTCTGAAATATGTTTGAATTACTGTGGATCTTGTGATTGGAGGCTCAGGTTCTCTGAACCCTTCTCCTTTAGTCACTCTTCTGAAGAATGCTATTTGCTGCCCATATTACTCCGATAAAATGTAAATAGATTAAAGAGTAGGATATACAAATAGAACGGGCATACCCGAGCTGGGAAATGGTAAAACCAAATCCAAAGAAACAAATGGCAACATCACCAAGTTCAAACGTAAACAAGTAATCAATTCAAAACAAGGGCGCGCAGGCCAACAAACAGCAAATACAACAACATCAGAAGGGAAAAGTACGTAGAGGCCATAATCTCCCCAAAATGGAAAAGACCATAACCTTGATTTTAAAAACCATAGTCTCAACACATAGAGGTTCATGATCAAAGTAAACGGCATTGCGCTGTTTCCATAAGTGGAAAACCGTGCAAGCTAAGGCAATCTTCCTTGCCATTTTGAGAACTCCATCTCCTCTTTTAAAGCCCTTCAGCCACCTGATAGCTCTAGGGAGAGTACTCAACTGCCCTTCCATCCGTAGCCAGTCTTTGACAGCCCTCCAAACGTCTTTAGAAACCGCGCAGGTAAAGAACAGGTGGTCCACATCTTCAAGCTCATGACCACAGAAGGTACATTCCATGGGCAAAAAGTCTTTCCCAGAGGTTCCTTCTCACACTCACATTGTCTTTCTGGGAAAACAACAAAGACTTTCTGGGAAAGACTTTCTGATATTGCTGGCAGAATCAACACACCTTGGGCTATTATGGGGGATTTCAATGCTGTTTTAGATTCTAGTGAGAGGATTAACTGTCATACCTATGCTTATGATATGACTGACCTCTTACAGTTTAGACTCGATAATGATCTTCTTGATGCTAAGGCTACTGGTATGCAATTCACTTGGAACAGAGCGAGCAAGTGGGCTAAGCTTGACAGGGTCTTGGTTAACTGTGAATGGAACCTCCTTCATTGGGATTGCTGGGTTGACTTTAAACCCATGGAATTCCAATCTGATCACTGCCCTGTTGTTTTGAACCTCATTCATAACACTAACCTGGGACCAAAACCCTTCAAGTTTTTTAATATGTGGATGCAACATGAACTTTTTGACAGTGTGGTTAGACAGGTTTGGGATACTAGGATCACTGGTACTAGACAATTCAGATTATGCACAAAACTCAAATTGTTGAAACACCCTTTGAAACAACTCAATAAGAAGGAGTTTTTCCACATTTCTACCAAAGCTGAGAATGCAAGAAGCACCTACTCTGAAATGATGACCAGGCTTATGACTGATCCACATAACTCTGCCCTCATTGAACAAGCTGCCAGCCTTAGAAAAAAGGCAACCTTTTACAGTGATGCTGAGAGATCCTTTTTCTTACAGAAGGTGAAATGCACTTTTATCAATGAGGGTGACAAATGCACTAAGTTCTTCCATGCTATGATGAAGAAACAGAAGGTGCTGAGTTCCATCCCCTTCATTATCACAAGCCAAGGTTCTACCACAACCTCTTCTGAAACCATTGTTGAGGACTTTATTGACCACTATAGCAACATTTTTGGTAACACTGTGCCCACAACCTCCATTGACTGGAATGTGTTTAGGGAGGGCCCCCTTGTGCCACATCATGAAATCCAAAATTTGATCAAGGTAGTTGACAGATCTGAGGTTAAAGAAGCATTGTTCAGCATTGGGAATGAGAAATCACCATGACCTGATGGATACACTACTGCTTTCTTTAAACAGAAATGGGATATTGTTGGAAATAGCCTTTTTGATGTTGTGTCTGAATTCTTTACTAGTGGAAGACTTCTCAAGCAAATTAATCATGCAACTGTGGTTCTAATTCCCAAGGTTAAGGAGAACCCCACTGCCAAAGATTATAGACCCATTGCATGTTCAAATGTGGTCTATAAAGTTATCACAAAGATCCTGTCTAATAGGATGGCTCCCATCCTCCCTGATCTTATTAATCCTGCATAGGCAGCATTTATTAAGGGTAGAAGCATGGTGGATAATATTCTTTTGGCTAAACATTTGGTTAGAGGATATGCTAGAAAGAGATCCCCTCCTTGTTGCATGCTCAAAGTTGATATTTCTAAAGCCTATGACACTATTTCATGGGCTTTCCTGGAGAATACAATGCAAGGTCTTGGCTTTCCTCCCAGATTTGTGGGATGGGTTATGGAGTGTGTTACAACTGCTTCCTTCTCCCTTTCTATCAATGGAGGTGTGCATGGTTTCATCAAATGTAAAACGAGCATCAGGCAGTGTGACCCAATGGCACCCACTTTGTTCTTATTCTGTATGGAGTACTTCTCAAGGTTGATCAGGAGAATGCTGTATGGGAGTAGATTCACTCACCACCATAGGTGCTCTAAACTTGGTATTACTCATATTACTTTTGCAGATGATGTGATGATGTTTTGCAGGGCAAACAAGGATTCTGTTACTGTCCTGGCCAACACTATTCAGAATTTCTCTCAAGTATCTGGACTTTATGTTAACCCCCTCAAATCCAACATCTTTTTGGCTGGGGAAATCAAGGACAGCAAGTCTGATCTCTTGTCCTTGGTTTCTTTCCCTGAGGGGAAACTCCCTGTCAGATACTTGGGACTTCCTTTGACTTCTCAAAGAACTTCAAAGAGAGACTTTGCCCCCCTTATTGCCAAAGTGGATGAGAATATCAGAAAGTGGAACACTAAGTCTCTATCTTCTACTGGCAGACTGGAATTGATCAGAAGTGTGATTCAAGGAATTGAGGGTTTCTGATTTCAGGCTTTCCCCATTCACAAATCTGTTTTGGATAGAATAACTACCCTCTGCAGAGCTTTCTTGTGGGGAAGTAAATTCTGCAAAGTGGCCTGGGAAGACATCTACAAAGATGAAGGGGGTTTGGGACTCAGAAACTCAACCATTTGGAACCAAGCACTCCTGGCTAAGTGCTTCTGGAACATTGCAGCAAATAAGGAAACTTTATGGATACAATGGGTGCATTCTATCTACCTCCAGGGCAGTGATTTCTGGACCTGGAATCCTTGCAAAAAGGATTCACACTTCTTCAAGGAGATTGCTGAGATTAGGGACTCTCTTTTGCAAAAGTGTGGTGACAGATTCATGATTGAAGACAATCTTTGTGATATGGGGGATATTAAGGCCACCAGGGTCTATAATCTTTTGAGGTCCAAGGGTAACATTAGACCTTGGATGAAAGCAATTTGGAAGCCTTATATCCCTCCTAGATACTCCTTCACTGTTTGGCTTACCCTCCGAGGAAGACTTTCTACAAAAATGAATCTCCACTTCCTACAGCTGGCTAATAGGAATTGTGGATTCTGCCATACTGAGGAGGAAACTGCCCATCACCTTTTCTTCCTTTGTGAGAATACTGCTCTCATTTGGGGAGCCATCAGAAACTGGCTTAAAATTGCACCAGCCTTATCCACACATGAGAGAGCCATTGAATGGGTAGGAAGACAAAGACATAGTCATTGTGCTAAGAGGAAAATGTGGAGACTGGCATACATGTGCACTGTCTACAACATCTGGAGAAGCAGAAATGGATGCTATTTTGACCATGAAGGATTCAACACTGATACTATCATTTACAAAATCAAAGTGGGGGTATCGAAGTTAACCCTTTTGACCCTGTGTGGGTTGAAGAGTTAACTTTAGGTCTTGGGCTGACTTGGAAACAGTTTAAATAGTAGATACCCAGTTTCTGGATAACTAAAGTTTTAGCTGGGTCCAGATGTTGGTCCTTGGGGTGTTGGAACAGTTTCTCTTCTGAGTTAGCTATTCCTTGGGTTGGGCCAGCCTCAATGGCTTAGTCTCTGGACTATGGTATTGGGGTGGTGGAAACAATTTTACCTCTTTATACCCCTTCTAGATATAAAGAGGTACCATTGGGTCCCGGTTGGGGTGTCTTCACCCACCTCCTTTCTTTCATCCCCTCCCCCTCCCTTCTCTTCTTCCCCTCTTTTTCCTCCCTCTTCTCTTTCCCTTCCCTGCTTCTCTTTCTGCTGGACACAATCCATTACATAAGCCTGCTCCCTCCTTTGAGTGGGACTATGTAGATGGTTGTGTTTGGCCTGGGTTTTTTGGGGTGGGTTAACCCCTTGTGGGTGGATGAAACAGACTTAAGTCTTTGTACCCCTTCTGGATACATTGACTTAAGTCTGGGTCCTGTTGGGGGTGTTTGCACCCTGCCTCCGAGGAATTCCCAGAAAGACACTCTGAGGAATTCCAGGTTGGTTTTGGAAGTTTTGAGGAATTCGTGGCTGTTTGCTCTTCTGTGGCTTGTACCCCTGCTCGGTCCATTACTGGCAGTGCCTAGTGCTGCACACCATATTATGTGCTTAATCAAACTGGCTTTGCAAAGCTTGGATTTATGATTTAGCTGTGATGATTGGTCTTGCTTTTTGATTATCTCACCTCCCTGTGTTGTAGAAGAGTTGATACACTCTTTGAAGGGAGATGGTAACACCTGATTTTTTTACTACCTCACCTCCCTGTGTTGTAGAAGAGATGATGCACTCTTCGAAGGGAGATGGACACACCTGGTTGCAATGGATGTTTTACTGATGGCTGTCAACTTGGCTCTTGGGTGGCAGGTAGCCGTTCTTGTGTAGACTATCTACTTCATGGGTTCAGACCTTTGCCCTTTTGTTTGTGAAAGGGGGGTCTTGATCTTCTGAACCTGTTTGCAGAGATTGGCTATACATGATAATACTGAAGCTAACCACTGCCTTGCTTGACTCAAGTGGAATGTAGAACGCGCTGCAACAATTGAGTTTGGATTTGAATCTTGTTTCGTTCTGTTTGTAATCTTCTTTGTTGTGTTGGTAATGGGTTATCTGTTTAGATCTTAGTGGATCAATTGCTAAGTGTATGGCCTACTATTTTTGTTCGTGTAGGGGCATTTTGAATTGTAAATTTCTGTTTTGTATAGGTGTTTAGGTTGTATTTTTATGCACTAATCCAAGTAACCATCTTGTGGTTAAGCATTTGACATTCTTGTATTCATTTGATTACGGGTAATAATAATTTACATGTTACCTTGAAAGAGCTCTCAATCTGTCAATCCTTACTATGTCTGGACCTGGTAAGTTTCCCCGTGTTGAGTCAAATTAAGCCGCAGGCTCCACTCCTGGTTGTGCCCTTCCGTCAATTCCTTTAAGTTTCAGCCTTGCGACCATACTCCCCCCAGAACCCAAAGACTTTGATTTCTCATAAGGTGCCGGTAGAGTCCTAAAAGCAACATCCACCGATCCCTAGTCGGCATCGTTTATGGTTGAGACTAGGATGGTATCTGATCATCTTCGAGCCCCCAACTTTTGTTCTTGATTAATGAAAACATCCTTGGCAAATGATTTCGCAGTTGTTCGTCTTTCATAATTCCAAGAATTTCACCTCTGACTATGATATACAAATGCCCCCGACTGTCCCTGTTAATCATTACTCTGATCCCGAAGGCCAACGTAATAGGACCGAAATCCTATAATGTTATCCCATGCTAATGTATACAGAGCGTAGGCTTGCTTTGAGCACTCTAATTTCTTCAAAGTAACAGCACTGGAGGCATGACCCGACCAATTAAGACCAGGAGAACATCACCAGCAATAGAGAAAAGTTCAACGATGCACACCATGAGGCGGACCGGCAAACCCATCTCAAAGTCCAACTACGAGCTTTTTAACTGCAACAACTTAAATATACGCTATTGGAGCTGGAATTACCGTGGTTGCTGGCACCAGACTTGGCCTCCAATGGATCCTCGTTGAGGGATTTGGATTGTACTCATTCCAATCACCAGACTCGAATGAGCCCAGTATTGTTATTTATTGTCACTACCTCCCCGTGTCAAGATTGCGTAATTTGCGCGCCTGCTGCCTTCCTTGGATGTGGTAGCCGTTTCTCAAGCTCCCTCTCTGGAATCGAACCCTAATTCTCCGTCACCCGTCACCACCATAGTAGGCCACTATCCTACCATCGAAAGTTGATAGGGCAGAAATTTGAATGATGCGTCGCTAGCACTATGGCCTTGCGATCCGTCAAGTTATCATGAATCATCGTAAAAACAGGAAAAACCCGCATTGACCTTTTATCTAATAAATGCATCCCTTCCAAGAGTTGGGACTTGTTGCACGTATTAGCTCTAGATTTACTACGGTTATCCGAGTAGTAGGTACCATCAAACAAACTATTACTGATTTAATGAGCCATTTGCAGTTTCACAGTCTGAATTTGTTCATACTTACACATGCATGGCTTAACCTTTGAGACAAGCACTTTCCGGAAAAGAGACAACAGATAGTGTACCACAAGCAGTGCCATGGCGTCAATCGAATGCCAACCCTTTGGTTCCCACACGAGCAGGCACACGACAGAACTCAGCAGTTGGAACGTAAGGATGCCACCGAAAGGGTACAGAACAAAGGAAACCATTGCAGACAAAGGCAGAACCCACCATATTGAAAAGGCTTTCACGGCAAGTTTTCGCTGCTACAGCAAGGATCAAACCTCACCATGAAAACCAAATACATCTCACACACAATTACGCATCGCAAACTTCATACACACCGCACAACCCACCAACAGATCAAAGGCCAAGTTTTTAACTCAGCACTCAGCCCACTAGCGAATGCATGGTGCCCATGATAGTCGCGTCAACCGTCCCACCCACTTAGAGCCAACCTAAAACCGACTGCATTAGCCCCCGACGCCTTGTCCTTCCACCTGGGTGGGTGTAATGGAAGAACCAAACGCCGAATGGGAAGGAACTAAAGCAGAGCCAACACACCTAACATCGGCACACCGAGCCAAATTAACAAAATTTGGCTAACCGAAATCCAACCATCCATGAGTCGACTCAGCGAGGACGAACTGGCCAACCATCCCCGTTCGAAATGCAGGCATCCCAACAACCGACATTTCGAAGGCCACTAAAACCATAGCCAACCGCCCCACCCACTTATAGCCACCATAAAACCGACTACATTAGCCCCCGACGCCTGGTCCTTCCACCTAGGTGGGTGGAATGGAAGAACCAAACGCCGGAAGGGAAGGAGCTAGTGCAGGGCCGACACACCTAACATCGGCAAAGCGAAATTAAAGAAATTTGGCTAACCGAAATCCAACTTTCCGAGAGTCGACTCAGCGAGGACAAAATAGCCAACCATCCCCGTTCGAAATGCCGGCATCCCAACAACCGGCATTTCTAAGCCAACAAAACCGTAGCCAACCGTCCCACCCACTTAGAGCCACCATAAAACCGACTGCTTTAGCCCTGACGACTAGTCCATCCACCTGGGTGGGTGTAATGGAAGAACCAAACGCCGCAAGGGAAGGAGCTAAAGCAGGGCCGACACACCTAACATCGGCACCGAGCCAAATTAAAGAAATTTGGCTAACCGAAATCCAACCTTCCGAGAGTCGACTCAGCGAGGACGAAATAGCCAACCATCCCCGTTCGAAATGCCGGCATCCCAACAACCGGCATTTCAAAGCTAACAAAATCGTAGCCAATCGCCCCACCCACTTCGAGCAACCATAAAACCGACTGCTTTAGCCCCGACGACTGGTCCATCCACCTGGGTGGGTGTAATGGAAGAACCAAACGCCGGATGAGAAGGAGCTAGTGCAGGGCCGGCACACCTAACATTGGCACACCGAGCCAAATTAAAGAAATTTGGCTAACCGAAATCCAACCTTCCGAGAGTCAACTCATCGAGGACGAAATAGCCAACCATCCCCGTTTGAAATGCCGGCATCCCAACAACCGGCATTTCGAAGGCCAACAAAACCATAGCCAACCGTCCCACCCACTTAGAGCCACCATAAAACCGACTGCACTAGCCCCCGACGCCTGGTCCTTCCACCTGGGTGGGTGTAATGGAAGAACCAAAATCCGGATGAGAAGGAGCTAGTGCAGGGCCGACACACCTAACATCGGTACACCGAGCCAAATTAAAGAAATTTGGCTAACCGAAATCCAACCTTCCGAGAGTTAACTCATCGAGGACGAAATAGCCAACCATCCCCGTTCGAAATGCCGGCATCCCAACAACCGGCATTTCGAAGGCCAACAAAACCATAGCCAACCGTCCCACCCACTTAGAGCCACCATAAAACCGACTGCACTAGCCCCCGACGCCTGGTCCTTCCACCTGGGTGGGTGTAATGGAAGAACCAAACGTCGGAAGGGAAGGAGCTAGTGCAGGGCCGAAACACCTAACATCGGCACACCGAAATCCGACCTCGGAGTGTCAGCCCCACAAGGACATCCCAATCATCCTCTCTTGAAATTCCGGCATCCCAACAACCAGCATTTCGGGGGCCAATAAACCGATGCCCAACACCGATTCCCACCGCCAACTCGAACTGCATTAGCTCTGACGTCCGTTCTTGTTGCTAGTTGTGACGCACCGTTCAAGTTTGCCTGAAAATCAGCGGAGGCTCGATACCCAGACCCGATCCAATCCATTTGAAGATGTTCCAGATCCGTCCAAAGAACTGTCCAGAGATATCTGCCATAGTCTAGAAAACTAAGGAATTCTCTAGAAAGATGGGGGACTTGCTAGAGATGCTTGGAAGGTTCTGGAACATTATGGAGTAGTGTAGAGATATCATGTAGCCTTGTAAATATCTTAGATATTTGTGTAGAGTATTCTAGATACGCGATTGTAACCGTTAGATCAAGTAGATCTTAGCCATCCATTGGGGAGGTGGAGAAGTATAAATACCCCTCCCCCTCATTCATTTAACTCACTCAAGAAGTGAGAAGCATTGTAAGCCTTGGAGAGAGAAAGTAATACAAAGTTCTTTCTTTGAGTCCGAGTTCCTTTATACTTAGCATCTCGATATTCCGCTAAGTCTGAGAGTAGGCTGACTAGCAACTTAGTGAAGAAGTTCGCTAGGCCGCACGGTTCGTTGGAATTACGACCAAGTCCGTGACAGTTGGTATCAGAGCCCTGGTTTGACGGAAGATGGAAGGTGGAAGTGAGACTACCAACGTGACCAAGGGAGGTGAGAAGAAGACCAAGACCCAGAGATCTCGCTCGAGGGAGACCATGGACGGTTTCGAGACTAGGCTAGCAAGGGTGGAACTTGCTATCGCTGATGGGGAGGAGAAGTTCGAGGAGATGGGGCAAGGCATGGATGAGTTCTCTAAGGAGATGCAAGCCGCCATGAACAAAGTCCTCACTCAATGTCTTGAACGAATTAAGGCCATGGAGGAGTTTCATAAGGTCGAGGTTTTTTCGATACATGTAGAGCTCGAGAAAGTCTCGCGCAAGTTAGAGAGCGCCGAGGAGGAGCTCGTGCTGTGCAAGAAGGCTCTTGCACAAGGTAGTCCATCGACATCCGAGGTAAGGACTCCACCCTCCAAGTTAGATATTCCACGACCCAAATCCTACAAAGGGTCAAGGAATGCGAAGGAACTTGATAACTTCATATGGAGCATGGAACAATATTTCCGAGCTCTTGCCATTTCCGAAGAGAAACGGAAATTGGATATGGCAAGTCTTTTTCTTGAGGACACCGCCATGGTGTGGTGGAGAAGGAGACAAGGAGATATGGAGAAAGGGACGTGCACCATAGACACTTGGGTCGAGTTCAAGAGTGAACTCAAGAAACAGTTCTACCCTAGTAACGTAGAAGAAGAGGCCCGGGGAAAGTTAAGGCGTCTTCAACATAAAGGAAGCATACGAGAATATGTGAAGGAGTTCACCGAGGTACTTCTTGAAATCCCAGACTACCCTGATAAAGAAGCTTTCTTTGCCTTTATGGATGGGTTGCGCCAATGGGCTAGACTTGAGCTTCAGAGACGTGGGGCTCAAGACTTAACCACTGCCATTTCCATTGCCGAATGCCTTTTCGAGTTCAAGGGTCCTGAGAAACCAAAGCCAAAGGATAAGGGCGGCAAGGGAAAGAGTGAGGGAGACCACCACCGAGGCAAAGAAACGACCGAGAAGACGAGGGTATCCAAGGAGTACAAGGCTGGCGAGAGACCTCCACTAAAGTGCTTCTTTTGTGAGGGTCCTCATCGGGCAAGGGAGTGCCCGAAAAAGGCAAAACTCTCGGCATTAATTGAAGAAAGGGAGGAACAAGAACGTGAAGAGGAGAGAGTAGGATCCCTACAACTCCTCAACGCAATCAAGGCAAAGGTGGAGATGTCAAAGTCCGACAAGAAGGGCCGATTGTTCGTAGAAGCCAAGATCGGAAGACACACCGTGAAAGCTCTTGTAGACACGGGTGCTTCCAACAACTTTTTAAGAGAGGAAGAAGCAAGAAAGCTGGGCATTGATTTCAAAGGAGAACGTGGTTGGCTTAAGGCAGTGAATTCAAAACCGATGGCTACCTTTGGAGTTGCTCGAGATGTCAAGGTAAGCCTAGGAGATTGGAACGGCCCAATAGACTTCTCCGTCGTAACCATGGATGATTATCCAATTGTTTTGGGTATGGAGTTCATGGACAAAGTCAAGGCCATTCCAATTCCCTTCGCCAACACCATGTGTATCTTGGATGAAGGCAACACTCGTCTAGTACCACTAGAGCGAGAAGCCCAACTCCGAGAAAAGCAAATCTCGGCCATGCAACTTTCTAAAGGCATAAAGAAGAAACAGCCCACATACCTCGTTGCCTTGAAGGAAGAAGAAGTCCCTCCACCTACCGAGGATCTCTCAAGGAGTGTTGACCTTGTCCTGGAAGAGTTCAAGGCCGTGATGCCGCCAGAGTTGCCCAAGAAGTTGCCACCAAAGAGGGAGGTGGATCATAAGATAGAGTTGGTTCCTGGTGCCACTCCGCCCGCAGCAGTCTCGTATCGCATGGCGCCTCCAGAGCTCGAGGAACTTAGGAGGCAATTGAAGGAGTTGGTGGACATGGGGTATGTTCGTCCATCAAAAGCGCCATATGGAGCCCCGGTGCTGTTCCAAAGGAAGCATGATGGTTCGCTTCGGATGTGTATCGACTACCGGGCACTCAACAAGATTACGGTGAAGAACAAGTATCCAATCCCACTCATTTCCGATTTGTTCGATCAACTAGGACAAGCACAATGGTTTACCAAGTTGGACTTGAGGTCAGGCTACTATCAAGTAAGGATAGCCGAGGGGGATGAACCCAAGACGACTTGTGTTACAAGGTATGGCTCATACGAATTTTTGGTAATGCCTTTTGGACTCACAAATGCTCCAGCAACATTTTGCACCCTCATGAACCGAGTCCTACAACCGTTCTTGGATAAGTTCGTGGTGGCATACTTGGACGACATTGTCATCTATAGCGACACGTTGGAAGATCATGTGAAGCATTTACGACAAGTCTTCCAAGTCCTCAAGGAGAACGAGTTGTACGTGAAGAAGGAGAAATGTGCTTTTGCTCAAAAGGAAGTCACTTTCTTAGGACACATTGATGGAGGGGGCAAACTGCATATGGACGAGTCCAAGGTACGTGCCATACAAGAATGGGAGCCACCAAGGAAGGTTCCAGAACTTCGTTCTTTCCTTGGGTTGGCCAACTATTACCGAAAGTTCATTAAGGGCTATTCGACATTAGCTGCTCCACTCACCGATCTTCTCAAAAAGAATCGAGTGTGGGATTGGGAAGACAAGTGTCAAGCAGCTTTCGAAGAACTCAAGGAAGCCGTGATCAAGGAACCAGTGTTGGCCCTACCCGACCACACCAAGTCATACGAGGTGCTGACCGATGCTTCTAATTATGCCTTAGGAGGGGTCCTAATGCAAGAAGGTCATCTTGTGGCTTACGAGAGTCGTAAGCTTAACGATGCCGAACGTCGTTACACGGTTCAAGAGAAAGAGATGACGGCCGTGGTACATTGCTTGAGAACATGGAGACATTACTTGTTGGGCACCAAGTTCATTGTGAAGATGGATAATGTTGCCACAAGCTAGTTCCTTAAGCAGAAGAAGTTGACACCCAAACAGGTAAGGTGGCAAGCCTTCTTAGCTGAGTTTGACTTTGTGATGGGGTATAAGCCGGGCAAGGGAAACATTGTGGCCGACACACTGAGTAGAAAGGCCAAACTTGCCTCCATCACTAGTCCGAGTTTCCCTTTGGTGGATCGTGTCAGTGAGGGACTAGAGCAAGATCCGCAAGCCAAGAGTTTGAAGGAGTTGGCGAGTCAGGGGAAGACGCGTCGTTTCTGGCTTGAAGACGGAATACTCATCACCAAAGGAAACCGAGTTTACGTCCCAAAATGGCAAGGCTTAAGGAAGGAGATCATCAAAGAGTGCCATGACTCGAGGTGGGCTGGTCACCCCGGAGTTTGATGCACGATGGCACTCATCGAGCAAGCGTACGTTTGTCCCCAAATGAGAGATGATGTGGAGCTCTACGTGAAGACTTGCCTTGTGTGCCAACAAGACAAGATAGAACAACGTCCCGCTCCTGGTCTATTAGAACCATTGCCGATTCCCGAAAGACCATGGGAAAGTATTTCCATGGACTTCATCACATGTTTTCCAAAGTCAGAAGGCTGCAGCAATATTATGGTTGTGGTGGACCGATTCAGCAAGTATGGAGTGTTCATACCAGTCCAAACCAAGTTCACCGCTGAGGATGCTGCACGATTGTTCTTCAAGTACGTGGTGAAGTATTGGGGAATCCCGAAGACTATAGTGAGCGACAGGGACACTCGTTTCACGGGATGATTTTGGATGGAGTTATTCAAAATCATGGGGTCGGAACTTAACTTTTCCACAAGCTTCCACCCCCAGACTGATGGCCAAACCGAGAGGGTGAATGCTTTGCTCGAGTTATATTTGAGGCACTACGTAAGTGCCAACCAGAAGGTTGGACCAAGTTCCTGGACATCGCCCAGTTTTCATATAACCTGCAGAAGAGTGAATCAACTGGGGCAAGTCCGTTCGAGTTAGCCACGGGACAGCAACCGTTAACTCCACACACTTTAGCGGTTGGCTACAAAGGGCCAAGTCCTTCCGCTTTCAAATTTGCTAAGGGTTGGCATGAACAAACCGACATGGCAAGGGCTTACTTGGAAAAGGCCGCGAAGAAGATGAAGAAGTGGGCTGACGCTAAGAGGAGACACCTAGAGTTTGAGGAAGGCGACTTAGTAATGGTGAAGCTCCTTCCTCATCAAAGCCGGCGGTTCGCCAAGGTACATAAAGGGCTAGTAAGGCGCTATGAGGGACCTTTTCCGATCGAGAAGCGTATCGGTAAGCTAGCCTATCGCTTGACTTTACCTTCACACTTGGAGATGCATCCTGTTTTTCATGTGAGCCTGCTTAAACCATTCAACGAGGATAAGGATGATCCAAGTCGAGGTGAGTCAAAAAGAGCACCAACAACTATAACTACGGTGCCCGAACGAGAAGTTGAAGAGATTCTTGCACACCGAGTTATGCCTAGACGTGGGAGCCACCCGAGTTACACTGAGTACTTTGTCAAATGGAAAGGATCTCCCGATAGTGAGGCGAGTTGGGAGCACGAGCTTGCTTTATGGGATTATAAGGAAATGATTGAGGCATACAAGAATGATGCGCCGAGGACGTCGCCACATTGAGTGGGGGAGAATGTGACGCACCGTTCAAGTTTGCCTGAAAATCAGCGGAGGCTCGATACCCAGACCCGATCCAATCCATTTGAAGATGTCCAGATCCGTCCAAAGAACTGCCCAGAGATATCTGCCATAGTCTAGAAGACTAAGGAATTCTCTAGAAAGATGGGGGACTTGCAAGAGATGCTTGGAAGGTTCTGGAACATTATGGAGTGGTGTAGAGATATCGTGTAGCCTTGTAAATATCTTAGATATTTGTGTAGAGTATTCTAGATACTCGATTGTAACCGTTAGATCAAGTAGATCTTAGCCATCCATTGGGGAGGTGGAGAAGTATAAATACCCCTCCCCCTCATTCATTTCACTCACTCAAGAAGTGAGAAGCATTGTAAGCCTTAGAGAGAGAAAGTAATACAAAGTTCTTTCTTTTAGTCCGAGTTCCTTTATACTTAGCATCTCGATATTCCGCTAAGTCTGAGAGTAGGCTGACTAGCAACTTAGTGAAGGATTTCGCTAGGCCGCACGGTTCGTTGGAATTACGACCAAGTCCGTGACATAGTGGGTGGGACACTAGCCGAACGAGGCGCCAAGGGAGGGTGTGAGCTAACGCAGGGCCTAGCAAGGGCAAAAACCAGGCCTTTTAAAACCGACCGAAAAATCCTTCAGGGACCATACCCCCCCTATATATGCTTAAAAAACATAAACCCAAGTTACACGAGTAGATACGATTTTGCTGTAGAGTCACACTCACCAAACAAGCCCCAAATTCAAACACCAAGCCAATTCATCGTCACAGCCCGTAACCAAACATCATTCTTAGATCATAATGATATGCAAAACACACTAACAAACATTTGGGGCGACAAAAAAGCAATATCCAAAATGGCAAAAGCAGTGGTTCTCCGAAAGCCCACACTTCAAAAACCACATGTGAAAAACAAAATTCATGCCACCCACAATTTGATTTCCAGCTACAAAAGATATATGAACTATTTTAATGGCTTTTTGCTTTGCAAACGCTGAAAAAACAAACAGAAAAGAGCAAGAGCCAAGCCTTTTTTTAGCCGACCGGAAAAACCTTCACTGACCATGCCCCCCCGCTACATGATGCAACGATAGCCGGCATTCCCCGAGCGAGCATGTGAAAACATGATCATGCCCCCCCGATGTCACAAGGGTGCGCATGAGGTAACACACGGCCTAGCAAGGGCAAAAACCAGGCCTTTTAAAACCGGCCAAAAAAACCTTCACGGAACATACCCCCCTACATATGCTTAAAAAACATAAACCCAAGTTACAGCAGCAGATACGATTTTGCTGTAGAGTCACACTCACCAAACGGGCCCCAAACTCAAACACGAAGCCAAATCTTCGTCACGGCCCATAACGAAACATCATTCTTGGATCATACAAATTTGCAAAACACACTAGCAAACTTTTGGGGAAGTAGCCCCTTGGGGTGTCCAATTTTTGGGCATAACTTTTGCTAGGAGTGTCCGTTTTCAGCGTGCGACCACTTTCCGGAAAGGACTCAACGAGACGCACAGGGAGGCGATCGGGCGGAGCCCATCGGACTTCAGTTATCACCTCAAATCCGCTCGTTTAGGCCGCCATTTTGCAGTTTTATTGTTTCTCGGCCTATGGCCTGCTTTTTGTTCAGCCCATTCACTCCTCATTCCTAGGCCGGCTTGTGGGGTTCTTTCATCCGCACTTTACTTTTCATATTATATCATAAACCTAGTGTGGAGTTTTCCCCTAGCTATTATTCTCTTTCCCTCTTATTCGTTGTTCTCTTCGTTCTGTCCGTACACCTGGATTCTATTCGGCGTCATCTGGTATCAGAGCTCAGTTCGACGAAAAGGAAGATCATCCTTCATCATCAATGGTGCGTGCAAGGCTAGAAACTATGCACACCTGGCACATCCACCACACACCAAGACATCAACAAAATCAAGGACAACATTTTCGGCCAACCACGCCCAAGGAAGGGCCAAGGAGGCCAAGATCTATTCCCACTCCACACACGAGAGGGGAGACATAATGCATGACACCCAAGCATACCTGCCCTCAACCGAATGGCTTGAGGCGCAACTTGCGTTCAAAGTTTCGATGGTTCACGGGATTCTGCAATTCACACCATGTATCGCATTTCGCTACGTTCTTCATCGATGCAAGAGCCGAGATATCCATTGCCAGGAGTCATTTTTATTAAAAGGATGCAAAGCTCACAGGCAGCATAACTGAACTCTGCGAGGTTGCACACTCATTATTATATTCCTTGGCGCTGCTGCGCCGGTGTTTTTGTTCGTCGTGGGTAAATCAGAAAGATAGCACCCAACATTCGAATCAATAATTGGTACAAGTTAGCAAGTCATTCTTCCGCGAGGGTTCGACAATGATCCTTCCGCAGGTTCACCTACGGAAACCTTGTTACGACTTCTCCTTCCTCTAAATGATAAGGTTCAATGGACTTCTCGCAACGTCACGGGTAGAAAACCACCCACATCACCACGATCCGAACACTTCACCGGATCATTCAATCGGTAGGAGCGACGGGTGGTGTGTACAAAGGGCAGGGACATAGTCAACGCGAGCTGATGACTCACGCTTACTAGGAATTCCTCGTTGAAGACCAAGAATTGCAATGATCTATCCCCATCACGATGAAATTTCAAAGATTACCCGAACCTATCGGCCAAGGCTATACGCTCATTCAATACATCAGTGTAGCGCGCGTGCGGCCCATAACATCTAAGGGCATCACAGACCTGTTATTGCCTCAAACTTCCGCGGCCTAAGAGGCCGTAGTACCTCTAAGAAGCTGCCCACGAAGGGATGCCTTCGCATAGCTAGTTAGCAGGCTGAGGTCTCGTTCATTAACGGAATTATCCAGACAAATCGCTCCACCAACTAAGAACGGCCATGCATCACCACCCATGGGTTATTCCTTGGGTTCTTAGTGGATCAAATTCTGTTAACTGTGTGGCCTACTACTGTTGTTGTGTAGGTGCATTTTGAATTGTAACTTTCTGTTTTGTATAGGTGTTTAGGTCGTTTTTTTATGTACTAATGCAAGTAACCATCTTGTGGTTAAGCATTTGACATTATTGTATTCATTTGATTACGGGTAATAATAATTTACATGTTCCCTTTGAAAGAGCTCTCAATCTGTCAATCCTTACTATGTCTGGACTTGGTAAGTTTCCCCGTGTTGAGTCAAATTAAGCCGCAGGCTCCACTCCTGGTGGTGCCCTTCCGTCAATTCCTTTAAGTTTCAGCCTTGCGACCTACTCCCCCCAGAACCGAAAGACTTTGATTTCTCATAAGGTGCCGGTAGAGTCCTAAAAGCAACATCCACCGATCCCTAGTCGGCATCGTTTATGGTTGAGACTAGGACGGTACCTGGTCGTCTTCGAGCCCCCAACTTTCGTTCTTGATTAATAAAAACATCCTTGGCAAATGCTTTCGCAGTTGTTCGTCTTTCATAAATCCAAGAATTTCACCTGTGACTATGAAATACAAATGCCCCCGACTGTCCCTGTTAATCATTACTCCGATCCTGAAGGCCAACGTAATAGGATCGAAATCCTATAATGTTATCCCATGCTAATGTATACAGAGCGTAGGCTTGCTTTGAACACTCTAATTTCTTCAAAGTAACAGCACTAGAGGCATGACCCGACCAATAAAGACCAAGAGCACATCACCAGCAATAGAGACAAGTTCAACGATGCACACCATGAGGCGGACCGGCAAACCCATCTCAAAGTCCATTTACGAGCTTTTTAACCGCGACAACTTAAATATACGCTATTGGAGCTGGAATTACCGCAGCTGCTGGCACCAGACTTGCCCTCCAATGGATCCTCGTTTAGGGATTTGGATTGTACTCATTCCAATTACCAGACTCGAATGAGCCCAGTATTGTTATTTATTGTCACTACCTCCCCGTGTCAGGATTGGGTAATTTGCGCGCCTGCTGCCTTCCTTGGATGTGGTAGCCGTTTCTTAGGCTCCCTCTCCAGAATCGAACCCTAATTCTCCGTCACCCGTCACCACCATGGTAGGCCACTATCTTACCATCGAAAGTTGATAGGGCAGAAATTTGAATGATGCGTCGCCAGCACTATGGCCTTGCGATCCATCAAGTTATCATGAATCATCGTAAAAACGGTAAAAACCCGCATTGACCTTTTATCTAATAAATGCATCCCTTCCAAGAGTTGGGACTTGTTGCACGTATTAGCTCTAGATTTACTATGGTTATCCGAGAACTAGGTACCATCAAACAAACTATTACTGATTTAATGAGCCATTCGCAGTTTCACAGTCTAAATTTGTTCATACTTACACATGCATGGCTTAACCTTTGAGACAAGCATATGACTACTGGCAGGATCAACCAGGTATCATTCCTCGAAGCACCTTGACACGCCAAAACCAAAAGCGAACTCAACACATCATAGGCGGTCATACGGAGGGAAACACAATCACAGAAGTGAAGGTTAAGCCAATAATGAACCAGGGAACCTTGGGACAAAATACTTAATGGGCAGAGTTAGGCTAACAGAGAATTCTTAACCAGTGCCCGTTAGTGTACCAAACTCGAGTACTCAACAACAACAAATGGGCCAACACTTTCCGGAAAAGAGACGACAGATAGTGTACCACAAGCAGTGCCATGGCGTCAATCGAATGCCAACCCTTTGGTTCCCACACGAGCAGGCACACGACAGAACTCAGCAGTTGGAACGTAAGGATGCCACCGAAAGGGTACAGAACAAAGCAAACCATTGCAGACAAAGGCGGAACCCACCATATTGAAAAGGCTTTCACGACAAGTTTTCGCTGCTAAAGCAAGGATCAAACCTGACCATGAAAACCAAATACATCTCACACACAATTACGCATCGCAAACTTCATACACACCGCACAACCCACCAACAGATAAAAGGCCAACTTTTTAACTCAGCAGTCAGCCCACCAGCGAATGCCTGGTGCCCATGATAGTCGCGTCAACCGTCCCACCCACTTAGAGCCAACCTAAAACCGACTGCATTAGCCCCCGACGCCTTGTCCTTCCACCTGGGTGGGTGTAATCGAAGAACCAAACGCCGAATGGGAAGGAACTAAAGCAGAGCCAACACACCTAACCTCGGCAGACCGAGCCAAATTAACAAAATTTGGTTAACCGAAATCCAACCATCCATGAGTCGACTCAGCGAGGACGAACTGGCCAACCATCCCCGTTCGAAATGCAGGCATCCCAACAACCGGTATTTCGAAGGCCACTAAAACCATAGCCAACCGCCCCACCCACTTATAGCCACCATAAAACCGACTACATTAGCCCCCGACGCCTGGTCCTTCCACCTAGGTGGGTGGAATGGAAGAACCAAACGCCGGAAGGGAAGGAGCTAGTGCAGGGCCGACACACCTAACATCGGCAAAGCGAAATTAAAGAAATTTGGCTAACCGAAATCCAACCTTCCGAGAGTCGACTCAGCGAGGACGAAATAGCCAACCGTCCTACCCACTTAAAGCCACCATAAAACCGACTGCTTTAGCCCCGACGACTGGTCCATCCACCTAGGTGGGTGTAATGGAAGAACCAAACGCCGGAAGGGAAGGAGCTAAAGCAGGGCCGACACACCTGACATCGACACCAAGCCAAATTAAAGAAATTTGGCTAACCGAAATCCAACCTTCCGAGAGTCGACTCAGCGAGGACGAAATAGCCAACCATCCCCGTTCGAAATGCCGACATCCCAACAACCGGCATTTCAAAGCCAACAAGACCGTAGCCAACCGTCCCACCCACTTAGAGCCACCATAAAACCGACTGCTTTAGCCCCGACGACTGGTCCATCCACCTGGGTGGGTGTAATGGATGAACCAAACGCCGGATGGGAAGGAGCTAAAGCAGGGCCGACACACCTAACATCGGCACACCGAGCCAAATTAAAGAAATTTGGCTAACTGAAATCCAACCTTCCGAGAGTCGACTCAGCGAGGACGAAATAGCCAACCATCCCCGTTCGAAATGCCAGCATCCCAACAACCGGCATTTCGAAGGGCAACAAAACCGTAGCCAACCGTCCCACCCACTTAGAGCCACCATAAAACCGACTGCACTAGCCCTCGACGCCTGGTCCATCCACTTGGGTGGGTGTAATGGAAGAAGCAAACGCCGGATGGGAAGGAGCTAGTGCAGGGCCGACACACCTAACATCGGCACACCGAGCCAAATTAAAGAAATTTGGCTAACCGAAATCCAACCTTCCGAGAGTCAACTCAGCAAGAACGAAATAGCCAACCATCCCCGTTCGAAATGCCGGCATCCCAACAACCGGCATTTCGAAGGCCAACAAAACCATAGCCAACCGTCCCACCCACTTAGAGCCACCCCGGTTCGCCTGGTCCTTCCACCTGGGTGTGTGTTATGGAAGAACCAAACGCCGGAAGGGAAGGGGCTAGTGCAGGGCCGACACACCTAACATCGGCACACCGAAATCTGATCTCGGAGTGTGAGCCCCACAAGGACATCCCAATCATCCTCGCTTGAAATGCCGGCATCCCAACAACCAGCATTTCGGGGGCCAACAAACCGATGCCCAACACCGATTCCCACCGCCAACTCGAACTACATTAGCTCTGACGTCCGTTCTTGTTGCTAGTGGGTGGGACACTAGCCGAACGAGGCGCCAAGGGAGGGTGTGAGCTAACGCAGGGCCTAGCAAGGGCAACAACCAGGCCTTTTAAAACCGACCGAAAAATCCTTCAGGGACCATACCCCCCCTATATATGCTTAAAAAACATAAACCCAAGTTAGAGCAGTAGATACGATTTTGCTGTAGAGTCACACTCACCAAACAGGCCCCAAATTCAAACACCAAGCCAATTCCTCGTCACAGCCCGTAACCAAACATCATTCTTAGATCATAATGATATGCAAAACACACTAACAAACATTTGGGGCGATGAAAAAGCAATAGCCCACACTTCAAAAACCACATGTGAAAAACAAAATTCATGCCCCCCACAATTTTTTAGCGTGCGACCACTTTCCGGAAAGGACTCAACGAGACGCACAGGGAGGCGATCGGGCGGAGCCCATCGGACTTCAGTTATCACCTCAAATTCGCTCGTTTAGGCTGCCATTTTGCAGTTTTATTGTTTCTGGGCCTATGGCCTGCTTTTTGTTCAGCCCATTCACTCCTCATTCCTAGGCCGGCTTGTGGGGTTCTTTCATCCGCACTTTACAATTCATATTATATCATAACCCTAGCGTGGAGTTTTCCCCTAGCTATTATTCTCTTTCCCTCTTATTCGTTGTTCTCTTCGTTCTGTCCGTACACCTAGATTCTATTCGGCGTCATCTGGTATCAGAGCTCAGTTCGACGAAAAGGAAGGAAGATCATCCTTCATCATCAATGGTGCGTGCACGAGTTAGCGGCCTCAGGCAACCTATGGGTGACAAACACTCCCCCCCGCCCCCCGACGAGAAAGGCGCCATGACAACGTGGAGGTGATTAAGTGCTAACTTTGTGGCGGACCGGGATGTAGGGTGACGAAATGCAAAAAGCCCATCCTACAGAAGAACACGAGTCTGTTCGTGGAGGAAGACATCGTTTATAATGATGACGAAGTTGAAGAGTCAAGAGATCCAGTCTACGATGATTATGCTAAAGAAGTCGCTCTTTATGTGGACGGTCGTGAGAATCTCGTTGTCCGCAAAAGCCCTCTCGCCCCCAAGGATGACTCCAAGGACGACTAGTTGAGGACTAACATCTTCCACACTGCGTGGTCTCAAAAATCGAGGGCTCGCGTACCGTGCATTGTACAACATTAAGAAATCTTGCACTGAGGCAATGCCAATTGCAAACTTGCACGCGTCACGATGACTTGCATCGTTCCCATTCCCTTCGGACCGCTAGTGCCGTACAAGAGTATCAGAAAATTACCAAGCGTACGCCTTTGCATTTCCCTTAGAGAACGCTTTGAAGTCACAGCCTCCGCGATAAACCCGGAAAAAGCTTAGAGGGGTTTTGAATCCGGATGGGGGGGGGCGAATTATCAAAGAATGTTTTCTATGCTAATGCCAACATGACCAATGGGTTATATGTCCTTGACTTGGACATGCCTGTCTATAACATATCAGCCAAGAGGAACAAACCGAACGGTTTGAACCAAACATACCTATGGCATTGTAGGTTAGGCCATATAAACGAGAAACGCATATCCAAGCTACATCGGTCGGGAATGCTGGAGTCATTTGATCTTGAATCATATGACACATGCGAATCTTGTTTATTGGGTAAGATGACCAAATCTCCTTTCACCGGACACGGTGAAAGAGCTGGTGATCTTGGCACTCATTCATAGTGATGTGTGCGGGCCTTTCAATACAATTGCACGAGGTGGTTATTCATACTTCATTACATTTACTGATGACCTCAGTAGATATGGCCATGTTATCTCATGAAACACAAGTCAGAATCCTTTGAAATGTTCAAAGAATTCAGAATGAAGTTGAAAAACAACTTGGCAAAAGTATTAAAACACTACGATCCGATCGAGGTGGAGAATACTTGAGTGGTGAGTTCGATGACTATCTTAGAGAGCATGGGATTTTATCCCAACTCGCACCTCCTGGGACTCCACAATGGAATGGTGTCTCTGAAAGGAGGAATCGAACCCTGCTTGACATGGTTCGTTCTATGATGGGTCATTCGGCTCTACCAGAATCATTCTGGGGGTATGCGCTGAGCACTGCAATATATCCTCTTAACCGAGTTCCAACCAAGGCGGTTGAAGGAACACCATACCAGCTATGGACGGGCAAATGCCCGGTTCTGTCACACTTAAAGATTTGGGGCTGTGAGTCTTATATCAAACGTCTTATGATGGATGGCAAGCTTGACGCCAAGTCTGATAAGTGTTTCTTCGTGGGATACCCAAAGGAAACTCGAGGGTATTCATTCTATCACCCTATCGATAAGAAGGTATTCGTTGCTCGCAATGGTGTCTTCCTCGAGAAGGAATTTCTCTCCAACGCAACTAGTGGGAGAAAGATAGAGCTCGAAGAAATTCGAGACGACGAAGAAACTACCGCGCCGGTTCTGGAACATGAGCTAGAGGAACAAACCGTTGTACCTCAAAATGCTCAAGATACACAAGAACCCTGTAGGTCTAACCGATTACGCACACAACCTGAAAGGTATGGATTCCTCCTAACCTTTGAGGGTGACGTAATGCTTATTGACTAGGATGAGCTGGAGACCTACCTCGAGGCAATCAGTTGTCCCGAGGCTGAGGAATGGCGTCAAGCCATGCAGTCCGAAATGGATTCCATGTACACCAACCAAGTATGGACTTTGGTTGATGCACCCGAAGGGATCAAACCCATTGGGTGCAAATGGGTCTTCAAAAAGGAGACTGACATGGACGGTAAGGTGCAAACCTTCAAGGCACGATTGGTAGCAAAAGGATATCGTCAAATACATGGTATCAACTATGACGAAACTTTTTCTCCAGTTGTCATGATTAAATCCATTCGGATCTTACTTGCTATCGCAGCATACCACGATTACGAAATCTGGCAGATGGACGTCAAAACGGCTTTCCTTAATGGAAACCTCCTTGAGGATGTCTTTATGACACAACCTGAAGGGTTTTGCGCTCCTGAAGAATCTACCAAGGTATGCAAGTTGCAGCGATCAATCTACGGATTGAAGCAAGCCTCACGGAGTTGGAACATCCGCTTTCACGAAACTGTCATCGGCTTTGGTTTTGAAAGAAATTCGGATGAATCTTGTGTATACAAGAAGGTCAGTGGGAGTGCTGTAGTCTTCCTTGCTCTGTATGTTGATGACATACTGCTCATAGGAAACGATATTCCTACTTTAACCACCGTCAAAACGTGGTTGAGTAAGAGTTTCTTTATGAAGGACTTGGGAGATGCCAGCTATGCACTTGGCATAAGGATCTATAGGGATAGATCACGGAAGCTGTTAGGTCTCAGTCAAAGTACATACATAGACAAGGTCCTCGCTAGATTCAGCATGTCTGAGTCGAAACGAGGAAGTTTGCCTATGGCCCAAGGCACGAGTCTTTCCAAGACTCAGGGTGCTTCCACTCCGTAGGAAGTAGAACGCATGAGAAATGTTCCTTATGCGTTGGCCATTGGATCCATCATGTATGCAATGGTATGTACGAGACCTGATGTCGCCTTTGCTCTGAGTGTCACGAGTAGATACCAGTCCAACCCTGGCGAAAGCCATTGGACGGCTGTGAAGAACATCCTTAAGTGCTTCCGTAGGACTAAGGATGCCTTCTTGGTATATGGCGGAAAAGAAGAGCTTAGTATTATTGGATATACTAGTGCCAGCTTCCAAACTGATAGAGACGACTTCAAGTCGCGGGCAGGGTATGTGTTTTGTTTGAATGGCGGAGCTGTTACCTGGAAGAGTTACAAGCAAGATAGTACCGCTGATTCCACTACAGAAGCAGAGTACATGGCTGCAGCCGAGGCAGCCAAGGAAGGTGTGTGGCTCAAGAATTTTATTACTGAGCTTGGAGTGGTTCCTAGCATCAAGAACCCTATACCGTTGTTTAACGACAACAATGGGGCAATTGCACAAGCGAAAGAACCTCGGTCTCACCAGAAGACCAAACACATCGTTAGACGTTATCACATCATACGAGAAATCGTTGCACGTGGGGACGTTGAGATTTGCAAGATAGGTACAGACGACAATATCGCGGATCCGTTGACGAAGGCTTTGGGAAAGCCTAAACACGAGAGTCATACGTGGTCCATGGGCATTCGAGAAATGCTTGATTGGCCTTAGGGCAAGTGGGAGATTGTTGTATTTAGGTGCCCTAGCGGCAATCAAATACCTATGTAACTGTACACTTTATCATGAATGAAAGGCCTTGAAGTATGTTTTATATCTCGTGTAACATAACATAGCTTCAGTCCATAGACGATAGCGCTTCAGTAACATAGTTGAGGACTACGATGTTCTGATTATGAGACTGTTACTTCTTGACAAAGGCTATGTCTAGAATATCCCTAGTCGCACTTTATGATAATACGGACGTCATAACGTATCAAGACTAGTACGTACGAGATGAGATAGTTGCGTCTCATAGACTATAGGTATTGTGATATCTTAATCTGTACGTAGGTGCATATTATATCGATAATATGTGACTGGATTGACCCATCTTGAGAATACTGCATGGATCTACAGTAATGTGTTTATCAGTATTCTCAAATCGACCTTGCTATAACTATCCTCAGACTTGAAGTTATTACATTCTCTTATATGTGGGGCCGTATGCTTTGATTCATAACTAATGCTATCTGAAATACTGGTAGACGTACAGTTATGCATTGGGTATCCCGCTAAGCATATTTAGAGATGTGAATAACAGATACAGGATCTTTCCCTTCTACTGTATAGAAGTATAATGTCAATGGGCCCACTGAATAGTAGGACTTGGGAAAGTGCATGGCCATGCCCAGATATGTCGCTATTGAGATTCAGTAAGAGTTGATTTAACTATACAAGGATACACATCCCATGCCTTGTGTTAAATCATGACATTTAGGACAGAAGGATAATAGTTATAGAACGTCTTGTGTCGTAGAAGGTATTGATGAGATGAACGTCTTTTTCATAATCTGGGGATAATAATGTGTTGCTAGATACCGCTTATTATCTATGGTATTAATTTTATTAATATCATTGCCAGTGTTATGGATACCTAAAGGGTCACACACTTAAGACTTGTAAGGGAGTAGTATACTACACTAGTGGGAGTAATATTAAATATATAGTTGTGATAATTATATATATATATATATGTATTTCGAAAATACATATGTATTTTAAAATTATATTTTGTTTGTGTCATTTTAATTATATGATAATTATATTTTGACAAAACAAATTTTATTATATATATATATATATATATATATATATATATATATATATATATATATATATATTACTTTTATTTTCATCATTTTAATTATATGATAATTATTGATTTAAAAATAAAATGTAATGTATTTTAACATGCTATGGCCGAAATTCTAAGGGGAAAAATACAAAACATATTTTGATATTCCACCTAATGATATATTTGATTTTATAATCAAATATTTGATTAACAAAAGTATACTTGTCTTGTTGTGTTGGTTGGGGACATTACACTAATCTCATTTTGTTTTGTCCCAAAGCAAATTCCTAGAAATTCCTTAATGTATTATGTTATAAAATGAGAAAAATCCCTCCCCATTTTTAAGTGTTATTTTCGGCCATAGAGAGAGAGAGGAGAAAATTATTATTTTGTGTTCCAAGTTATTTTTATAAAGTGTTAGAAATATACACAAAATATTATAAAGAAATATTTATAAGATAAATATTTTTACTATATATTTATTACTCCCAAAGTAGTATTATTATAGTTTTACTATCCTATATTAAACTTGCTAGCACAAGTTTAATCTTGGACTCCGGAGCAAGTTCGTGTGGATACGTTGGAGGCTTCATACGTTTGGCGCTACGTTCATCTCCTCAAAACCATCCCCGACCGTTCCTCCGTTCTCCGTTTTCACCGTTAAGGTAAATTTCTTACTACAGCTAGTAATTTACGTAAGTTGTTCTTGGGTGGAATCGAGTTTTGGACTATAAATTTTTGTTTTCCGCTGCGTTATCCAAGCCTCGTTTCCCAGCAACTTGGGCCCAGTCCGCCGCTAAGGACGCTTCTCGAGACTACAATTCAAACGGCAAAACCATTCGATTCTAAGGCTGGGCTGTTCCCATTTCACTCGCCGTTACTAAGGAAATCCTTGTAAGTTTCTTCTCCTCCGCTTATTGATATGCTTAAACTCAGCGGGTAGTCTCGCCTGACTTGGGGTTGCAATCAAAGAGCCAAAACCGGCAGCCTCATAGGATCCTGACGCCATAATGAAGCCAAGCAAGGCTGGCAACTATGCACACCTGGCACATCCACTGCACACCAAGACATCAACAAAATCAAAGACAACATTTTCGGCCAACCACGCCCAAGGAAGGGCCCAGGAGGCCAGGATCTATTCTCACTCCACACACGAGAGGGGAGACATAATGCATGACACCCAAGCATACGTGCCCTCAACCGAATGGATTAAGGCGCAACTTCCGTTCAATGTTTCGTTGGTTCACGGGATTCTGAAATTCACACCATGTATCGCATTTCGCTACATTCTTCATCGATGCAAGAGCCGAGATATCCATTACCGAGAGTCATTTTTATTAAAAGGATGCAAAGCTCACAGGCAGCATAACTGAGCTCTGCGAGGTTGCACACTCATTATTATATTCCCTGGCGCTGCTACGCCGGTGTTTTTGTTCGTCGTGGGCAAATCAGAAAGACAACACCCCGACATTCGAATCAATAATTGGTACAAGTTAGCAAGTCATTCTACCGCGAGGGTTCGACAATGATCCTTCCGCAGGTTCACCTATGGAAACCTTGTTACGACTTCTCCTTCCTCTAAATGATAAGGTTCAATGGACTTCTCTCAATGTCACGGGTAGAAAACCACCCACATCACCACGATACGAACACTTCACTGGATCATTCAATCGGTAGGAGCGACGGGCGGTGTGTACAAAGGGCAGGGACGTAGTCAACGCGAGCTGATGACTCACGCTTACTAGGAATTCCTTGTTGAAGACCAACAATTGCAATGATCTATCCCCATCACGATGAAATTTCAAAGATTACCTGAACCTATCGGCCAAGGCAATACGCTCATTGAATACATCAGTGTAGCGCGCGTGTGGCCCAGAACATCTAAGGGCATCACAGACCTATTATTGCCTCAAACTTCCGCGGCCTAAGAGGCCGTAGTCCCTCTAAGAAGCTACCCACGAAGGGATGCCTTCGCATAGCTAGTTAGCAGGCTGAGGTCTCATTCGTTAACGGAATTAACCAGACAAATCGATCCACCAACTAAGAACGACCATGCACCACTCAAGCAATTTAACCATGCAACTGTGGTTCTAATTCCCAAAGTTAAGGAGAACCCCACTGCCAAAGATTATAGACCCATTGCATGTTCTAATGTGGTCTATAAAGTTATTACAAAGATCCTGTCTAATAGGATGGCTCCCATCCTCCCTGATCTTATTAATCCTGCACAGGCAGCATTTATCAAGGGCAGAAGCATGGTGGATAATATTCTGTTGGCTCAACATTTGGTTAGAGGATATGCTAGGAAGAGATCCCCTCCTTGTTGCATGCTCAAAGTGGATATTTCTAAAGCCGATGACACTATCTCATGGGATTTCCTGGAGAATACATTGCAAGGTCTTGGCTTTCCTCCCAAATTTGTGGGTTGGATTATGGAGTGTGTTGCAACTGCGTCCTTCTCCCTTTCTATAAATGGAGGTGTGCATGGCTTCATCAAATGTAAAAGAGGCATCAGGCAGGGTGACCCTATGGCACCCACTTTGTTCCTATTCTGTATGGAGTATTTTTCAAGGTTGATGAGGAGGTTGCTGTATGGGAGCAGATTCACTTACCACAGGTGCTCTAAACTTGGTATTACTCATATTACTTTTGCAGATGATGTGATGATGTTTTGCAGGGGGAACAAGGATTCTGTTACTGTCCTGGCCAACACTATTCAGAATTTCTCTCAAGTTTCTGGCCTGTTTGTTAATCCCCTCAAATCCAACATCTTTTTGGCTGGAGAAATCAAGGACAGCAAGTCTGATCTCTTGTCCTTGGTTTCCTTTCCTGAGGGGAAACTTCCAGTTAGATATTTGGGACTCCCTTTGACTTCTCAAAGAGCTTCAGAAAGAGACTTTGCCCCCCTTATTGCCAAAGTGGATGAGAATATCAGGAAATGGAACACTAAGTCTCTATCTTCTGCTGGCAGGCTGGAATTGATCAGAAGTGTGATTCAAGGAATTGAGGGTTTCTGGTTTCAGGCTTTCCCCATCCACAAATCTGTTTTGGATAGAATCACTACCCTCTGTAGAGCTTTCCTGTGGGGAAGTAAATTCTGCAAAGTGGCCTGGGATGACATCTGTAAACCCAAAGATGAAGGGGGTTTGGGACTCAGAAACTCAACCATCTGGAACCAAGCACTCCTGGCTAAGTGCTTCTAGAACATTGCAGCTAATAAGGAAACTTTATGGATACAATGGGTGCATTCTGTCTACCTCCAGGGCAGTGATTTCTGGACCTGGAATCCTAGCAAAAAGGATTCACACTTCTTCAAGAAGATTGCAGAGATTAGGGACTCTCTTTTGCAAAAGTGTGCTGATTGACTCATGATTGAAGACAATCTGTGTGACATGGGGGATATTAAAGCCACCAAGGTCTATGATCTTTTGAGGTCCAAGGATAACACTAGACCTTGGATGAGAGCAATTTGGAAGCCATATATCCCCCCAAGATACTCCTTCACTGTTTGGCTTACCCTGCGAGGAAGACTTCCAACAAAAATGAACCTTCACTCCCTACAGCTGGATAATAGGAATTGTGAGTTTTGCCATTCTGAAGAGGAAACTGCCCAGCACCTGTTCTTCCTTTGTGAGAATACTGCTCTTATTTGGGGAACCATGAGAAAATGGCTTAATATTGCACCAGCCTTATCCACCCTTGAGAGAGCCATTGAATGGGTAGGAAGACAGAGACATAGTCATTGTGCTAAAAGGAAAATGTGGAGACTAGCAATCATGTGCACTGTCTACAGCATCTGGAGAAGCAGAAATGGATGCTACTTTGACCATGAAGTTTTCAACATTGATACTATCATTTATAAAATCAAAGTGGGGGTATATAAGGTGATGCAAAGATTATACCCCCAGGGACCCCTAATCCTTTGATTGTTTTGCTTGTGACCAGGCCTTGTTATACTACTTTCTTTGGGCTTCCTTAGAACCAAGGTAAAGTCTTTTCTGAGGATACCTTGGTTCTAAACCTTGTGAGTTTTCCCTACCTCCAATGATAACTCTGTGTTTGAGGAGTGGTTGATCAGTGCTTGACTTTTTGGGGTGGTGGAAATGAAGTTAACCCTTTGATCCTGTGTGGGCAGAAGAGTTAACCTCAGGTCCTGGGCTGACTTGGAAACAGTTCAAATAGTAGATACCCAGTTTCTGGATAACTAAAGTTTGAGCTGGGTCCAGATTTGGTCCTTGGGGTGCTGGAACAGTCTCTCTTCTGAGCAAGCTGTTCCTTGGGTTGGGCCAGCCTCAATGCCTTAGTCTCTGGACTATGGCATTGGGGTGGTGGAAACAATTTTACCTCTTTTTACCCCTTCTGGATACAAAGAGGTACCATTGGGTCCCGGTTGGGGTGTTTTCACCCACCTTCTTTCTTTCTTTTCCCCCCTCCCTCCCTTCTTTTCTTTCCCTCTTTTTCTCCATCCTCTCACTCTGCTTCTTTTCTGCTGGACACAATCCATTACATAAACCTGCTCCTTCCTTGAAGTGGGACTAGGTAGATGGTTGTGTTTGGCCTGGGTTTTTTGGGTGGGTTAACCCCTTGTGGGTGGCTGAAACAGACATAAGTCATTGTACCCCTTCTGGATACATTGACTTAAGTCTGGGTCTGGTTGGGGGTGTTTGCACCCTGCCTCCTCCTTCTTTTTTCCCCCTCTTACCCCTTCTTTTTTCTTTCTCTTTTCTCATCCTCTTCTGTTGCTTCACTTCTCTCCCACCTTTCTCTTGCTCTAGGACTTAGCCCACAATGCATATTACACCTCTTTCTTTGACTTGTATATGTATGAAGGCTAGTCCTCCTTGCTGTGCTGATACTTGGCTAACTGGTTCTGTAATATGTTTGGGTTACTGTGGATCCTGTGATTGGAGGCTCATGTTTCTGAACCCTCCACTTTTAATCACTCTCCTGAAGTATGCTTGTTTGCTGCCCATATCACTAATAGATGGGAGTGTGGATGAATGGATGGCTGATTACTCTCTGTGGTTGTACCCCTGCTTGGTCTACCACTGGAAGTGACTGGTGTCATGATGTACAACTTGTAATGTGCTTTACCTGGCTGTGCCGAGTTTGGAGATTGAAATGATGCACTCTTTGAAGGGAGATGGACACACCTGGTCGTAATGGATGTTCTACTACTAGCTGTCAACTTGACTCTTGGGTGGCAGGTATCCGTGCTTATGTAGATTGTCTACTACTTGGGTTCAGACCTTCTTTGTGAAAAGGGGTGTTGATCTTCTGAACCTAGCTGTGATTGGACATACATGATGCTACTGATGCCAACTAATGCCTTGCTTGA
The DNA here is from genome assembly GCA_003260385.1 of Cuscuta australis. NCBI lineage: Eukaryota > Viridiplantae > Streptophyta > Magnoliopsida > Solanales > Convolvulaceae > Cuscuta > Cuscuta australis. The sequence continues at coordinate 646,552 of NQVE01000169.1, read as the reverse complement.
CTCAACTGGAATGTGGAATGCGTTGCAATATGGACTTGAAGCTGGTTTCGTTCTGTTTGTAATCTGTGTGTAACCTTCTGTGCTGAAGCTGTTATTGGGCTATCTTTTTGGTTTTTTGTGGATCAATTTGTTTTTTGTATGGTCTATTACCTTTGTTTGTGTAGGGACATTTTGAAGTGTAATTTTCAGTTTTGAATAGGTGTTTAGGTTGTATTTATACACCAATGCAAGTAACCATCTTATGGTTAAGCATTTGACATTCTTGTATTCATTTGATTACGGGTAATAATAATTTAAATGTTACCTTGAAAGAGCTTGTGTTATGGAATCAGATGTCTTTCTCTCTCTAGGATCGAGCTGGTCGCGAGACACTGTTCATCCCTAGGTTTGACTTCCGATTTCATCTTGATTTTTTTATGTTTTTGACATGATCCTTCTTGCTCTTGGATCGTTTTGAGCTAAGGAATCCATTTCCGTGCTCAATTTGTTGATTTCGTTGCTGGATTGGGGCAGAATCAGAGGTCAACTCTACGATGTCACTGTTCACCTGCGACACTGGTCTGCCCGATTCTTCCCTATTGAAGCACGTTTGAGGGCTGGATTTTGGGGATTATGAGCGACTTGGATTGCTCTTTCAAGGACTGAAGTTCGTTTCCTGAATCATTTCATGTTTCCTCTAAACTTGGATTGCTCTTTCTAGATTCCGAGCACTGTTCACAGCGAGGTTTGCTCTCCAGAATTAACCAGGTTTTCTGCTTGTGATTGCTTAAATCCTTTGGTTTCTTGGTCGTTTGTTAGGGGCTTTAAGTATCTATTATTGGTTTTCTAAATCAAACAAGTGATTTTGAACTCCCTTGAATTTTGGCTTCGTACACTGTTCCTGTTCTTCATTACTGTCTGCATTTTTGGTTGCCCTGGGTTCGGTGTTGCTGGCCTTTACTCCCTCTTTGCAGCTGTAATGGTAACTGGAATATGAACATTATGTGGCTGTTTATGGAAGTTTTTCATCCTGAATTTGCTGGGTTGTGTTTATTCTTCATCCCTGACATACACTGCTTCAGTTTGGACTGCCCAGGGTTGTTTTCTGCTGGGCTTCTGTTCATGGAGCTGGTATGGGAAGGTGAAGTGGAATACAACGCAACCAACACTTTGGCATTTACTTTCGAGGTCTAAACCAGTGGCATACTGGAACATAGGCTTTGAAACTGCTCTTATAGTGTTTTGGCAGGTACTTTTGGGCATGGTCTGCACTTTGCATTTCTCGCTGCTTGCCTTGTGTGGAGGTGTGTTTGATGAGATGATTTGCTGCCTCCTTAAGTCCTCGCCGGCAGTTCTTGATATGAAGTTGGGCAGGTGCTTTGTGGCCATTTCTTTGGGTGAGACCGTGACTTTTGATCATGTTGAATCCCTGGGGATCATGGCTGTTTGACGTGGTTTGGTCTACCACTATCCATGTTCCTTTCACCCGTTGTTCCTTGGTCGTGTGCTTGGGTATGATGGAGAAGGATTTTGGGCAGAACATGACCGTTGTGTGGATGGTTTGGGGCTGAGATTTACCGTCTTCACCAACCTGTGCTGCTTTGGTTTTGGGTTCTAAACCAGTCTTGGGGCTGGTCTTAGGCCCTAAACGCCATTGGGCAGTGGCTTGAGGCCATCTTCGTGGGTGTGTGATTGAGGACTTTTCTTTAGCCTTGAACTAACCGTGCTTCTTCCTCCCCCAGTTTTGCGTCGTTGAACACCTTTGGGTGGGCTTACCATCTGCATTTCTCGCTGCATTCCGAACATTTTTGTTGGAAAGCCATTGTGAGCCTGATGCTCCAGTGTTCAACACCGTCAAGGGAAGGGTACATTGGACCCCCCTAGTGTGTGATAGTTGAGACTTCTTGGGAACCCATAACCCCTTGTGTGATTTAGGATGCCAGATTGGGTGCTTCTCTCGTGCTTTGTGACATCAGTCCTGGTCTACTGGAGTTTACATGGGCCAATTGCCATTGCCGTCTCTATTCAAGTATGGCTGAGTTTACTCTGGCAATGTGGCGAATGTTGAACTTGTGGACTTGGGTCACGGCATCTATTCCTTGAGGGTGAACTTGATGAGCCTACACATGTTGAGGACTTGTCGTTGTAGTGGCAACAATGACGCAAATGACCCCTTTTGGTTGGTGTCTTGATGATTCATAAAGTCCTCCGGTGGTGTCTCACTTTCGGAGTTTTGATGAGGATTTTGCTTCCTTTTGATGACCCATTGACGACGTTGATGCATATTACGAGGACGAGCCTTGGTGATGGTGATGATCATGTTTCTATGTGATGTACATTTTTCCCCTTGTGCTTGTTTACTCATGTTTTGTTGTTTGGGCGTGCGTGCCTTTGGCATGTGTGCCACTTTGCTTTGATTTTATAGGGGTATGCCCCGATGCATTGTATGTTTACTCTGTGGATGTACATTGTATTGACTCTCGGATATTAATAATTTACATTTTATCCTTGAAAGAGCTCTCAATAATAATGGCGGACAGAGTTTCTCTCTCTGGCGATTGCGATGAACAGTAACCGCGCACCAGTTCCGTCCATTTTCCGGCGTGCTCTCTTGGAAATCTCTATCTTTGGTTGCAGATTGATCTTCTACACTTTAAGGCGAGCCTATCCATCCTAAATTCCAGCTGCGTTGTTCAAGATTTGGGAGTCAACGAGCTATCTAGGGTTCGCGACACTGCTCATCTTCTACAACAACAATGGTGTTCTGGTAAGTGTGGCTGTTCCTTTCTTCGTTTTTGAGCTGCTATTTGATGGCGAAGGGAAAGAAGAAGGAGCGTAGACCCCCACCTCCCACTCCTCCAAACAAGAAAGAGCTGCGTAACTTTCTTCGTGATTTGGAGGGTGATTCTGGGGCTGGAGGTGATTTTGTGGATTATGCTGAGAATGTGGATAACTTCCCGGTCATGACTGAGGAAGATTTTCTTCCTTGCACTAAACCTGGTGAGGTCACAGTTGAAGACGATGATGGCTCTGAATCCCAGACTCCTTCTCTGGAAGAGGAAAGGATTGAGCAAGAACTGCAGAATCTTAGGCCTGACAATGGTGATACTCCTGTAACCTTTGCTGAAGATACTGAACCTATTGAGAAAGAGGACATTGGAAAGGAAGTTGGAAACAATGATGATAATGATGGCAATGTACCTGGTAAAAAATTGGACACACCAATAGAGAAGAGGAGCTTTGCATCACTCTTTGAGAAGAACAGGTCTAAGGATAAGGGCATGAAACTCCACCAGGTGGAAATGACTGAGGATGAGGAGGTGTTTATCCAACCTGAGGACATAACCCCAATGGAGGAGTTGTGGGGACCTTGCTTAGTTGGATGCTTCACTGTAAGATTCCCAAGGCTGGCACCTATTCAAACCTTGGTGGAGTCCTGGAAGGTACCCTGCCAATTCCTTCCTCATCATAAAGGTTGGATTTATGTGGAATGCAAAATCTTTCTCTACTACTCAACATCCCACACGATGGATTTATGTGGAATGCAAAATCTTTCTCTACCATGCCAGTTTGGGTGAAGCTCATGGATGTCCCTATGCAGTTTTGGGGTCCTAACAGCTTGTCAAAGATTGCTTCAAAACTTGGAAGACCACTCTTCACAGATGGTCTGACTAATAAGGTTGCATCTAAACTTACTGTGGAGAAGGACCCAGAGGACAAACTGGCCTACAAGAAACCCAACTTCTGTAGAGTTCTCATTCATATGGACCTCTCCAAACCTCCCCCTTCCTGTGTGAAGGTCAATTATGTGAGAGGCAGCTAATCACAGTTTGTGGAGTATGAGGATCTTCCCCTCTACTGCTATCACTGTGAGAAATTTGGGCATACTCCTTTTGACTGTTTTCAGATACATGAAATGGAAAGAAAGAAGGAGCAGGAGGAACAAAGGGTTAGGGAGAAGGCCAGAGTGGAGATCTTGAAAACCACTCTCAGAACTGAAACAAGGGACATACAGGAGGGCAAACAGGGGCAGGACAAAAATCTTGGCAAACAAAAAGAGGGGTTGGAGAATATTATTGCTCAGAAAGCCCCTGTTAATTCTGATGAACCCTCACCTTCCTTCACTAGGAAGGATGATAATGATGGATTCACACTGGTGGGAAAAGGCAAAGGAACCCTTACTACACATCCTTTGAAGCCTCAGCACAGGAGAGAAACTAGAAGCATGGGGCGTGGGCAGACACATGGATACAGGAATGGTGCAAATAGAGGAAGGGGAAGGGGTCCAGGCCCTAACTCTTAATGAAGGTACTCTGCTGGAACTTTAGAGGCCTTAATAGGGCCTCTAAAGAATCTTTTTTGTGTAAATACATTATGGATCTTGGGGTGAACTTATGCTGCATTTTGGAAACAAAGATGACCCAAGCAAAACTCAAACTTTTTGTCAACAACAAACTTCCTTCCTGGGCCTCAACTGATAATTTTGATATGATTGATGATGGAAGGATTGCTGTATTGTGGAACCCCAATTTTGTTATATGTCAAGTTTTGGAAGTTGCTGATCAGTATATCCATTGTGGGATTTTTTGTACTATTACCTAGAAAACCTTTCACATTACATTTATTTTCGCCTTATACAATGTGAGTGTGAGAAGGAATCTATGGGACAGACTTTCTGATATTCCTGGCAGAATCAACACACCCTGGGCTATTATGGGGGATTTTAATGCTGTTTTGGATTCTAGTGAGAGGATTAACTGTCATACCTATGCATATGATATGACTGACCTCCTACAGTTTAGGCTCCATAATGATCTCCTTGAGGCTAAGGCTACTGGTATGCAATTCACTTGGAACAGAGGGATCAAGTGGGCTAAGCTTGACAGGGTATTGGTTAACTGTGAATGGGACCTCCTTCATTGGGAGTGCTGGGCTGACTTTAAACCCATGGAATTCCAATTTGATCACTGCCCTGTTGTTTTGAACCTCATTCATAACACTAACCTGGGACCAAAACCCTTCAAGTTTTTTAATATGTCGATGCAACATGAACTTTTTGACAGTGTGGTTAGACAGGTTTGGGATACCAGGATTACTGGTACTAGACAATTCAGATTATGCAGAAAACTCAAATTGTTGAAACACCCTTTGAAACAACTCAATAAGAAGGATTTTGGTCACATTTCTACAAGAGCTGAGAATGCAAGAAGCAACTACTCTGAAATGATGACCAGGCTTTTGACTGATCCACATAACTCTGCCCTCATTGAACAAGCTGCCAGTCTTAGGAAAAAGGCAACCTTTTACAATGAGGCTGAGAGAGCCTTTTTCTTACAGAAGGTGAAATGCACTTTTATCAATGAGGGTGAAAAATGCACTAAGTTCTTCCATGCTATGATGAAGAAACAGAAGGTGTTGAGCTCCATCCCCTTCATTATCACAAGCCAAGGTTCTACCACAACCTCTTCTGAAACCATTGTTGAGGAATTTATTGATCACAATAGCAACATTTTTGGAAACACCTTGCCCACAACATCCATTGACTGGAATGTGTTTAGGGAGGGTTCCCTTGTGCCACAACATGAAATCCAAAATTTGATGAAGGTAGTTGAGAGATCTGAGGTTAAAGAAGCACTGTTCAGCATTGGGAATGAGAAATCACCAGGGCCTGATGGATACACTGCTGCTTTCTTTAAACAGAAATGGGATATTGTTGGAAATAGCCTTTTTGATGCTGTGTCTGAATTCTTTACTAGTGGAAGACTTCTCAAGCAAATTAATCATGCTACTGTGGTACTAATTCCCAAGGTTAAGGAGAACCCCACTGCCAAAGATTATAGACCCATTGCTTGTTCAAATGTGGTCTATAAAGTTATCACAAAGATTCTGTCTAATAGGATGGCTCCCATCCTCCCCGATCTTATTAATCCTGCACAAGCAGCATTTATCAAGGGCAGAAGCATGGTGGATAATATTCTTTTGGCTCAACATTTGGTTAGAGGATATGCTAGGAAGAGATCCCCTCCTTGTTGCATGCTAAAAGTTGATATATCTAAAGCCTATGACACAATTTCATGGGCCTTCTTGGAGAATACATTGAAGGGTCTGGGCTTTCCTCCCAGATTTGTGGGATGGGTTATGGAGTGTGTTACAACTGCTTCCTTCTCCCTTTCTATCAATGGAGGTGTGCATGGTTTCATCAAATGTAAAACGAGCATCAGGCAGTGTGACCCAATGGCACCCACTTTGTTCTTATTCTGTATGGAGTACTTCTCAAGGTTGATCAGGAGAATGCTGTATGGGAGTAGATTCACTCACCACCACAGGTGCTCTAAACTTGGTATTACTCATATTACTTTTGCAGATGATGTGATGATGTTTTGCAGGGCAAACAAGGATTCTGTTACTGTCCTGGCCAACACCATTCAGAATTTCTCTCAAGTATCTGGACTTTATGTTAACCCCCTCAAATCCAACATCTTTTTGGCTGGAGAAATCAAGGACAACAAGTCTGATCTCTTGTCCTTGGTTTCCTTTCCTGAGGGGAAACTTCCTGTTAGATACTTGGGACTTCCTTTGACTTCTCAAAGAGCTTCATAGGGAGACTTTGCCCCCCTATTGCCAAAGTGGATACGAATATCAGGAAATGGAACACTAGGTCTCTATCTTCTGCTGGCAGACTGGAATTGATTAGAAGTGTGATTCAAGGAATTGAGGGTTTCTGGTTTCAGGCTTTCCCCATTCACAAATCTGTTTTAGATAGAATAACTACCCTCTGCAGAGCTTTCTTGTGGGGTAGTAAATTCTGCAAAGCGGCCTGGGATGACATCTGTAAACCCAAAGATGAACGGGGTTTGGGACTCAGAAACTCAACCATTTGGAACCAAGCACTCCTGGCTAAGTGCTTCTGGAACATTGCAGCAAATAAGGAAACTTTATGGATACAATGGGTGCATTCTGTCTACCTTCAGGGCAGTGACTTATGGACCTGGAATCCTGGCAAAAAGGACTCACTTCTTCAAGAAGGTTGCTGAAATTAGAGACTCTCTTTTGCAAAAGTGTGGTGACAGATTCATGATTGAAGACAATCTTTGTGATATAGGGGATATTAAAGCCACTAAGGTCTATGACCTTTTGAGGTCCAAGGGTAACATTAGACCTTGGATGAAAGCAATTTGGAAGCCTTATATCCCTCCTAGATACTCCTTCACTGTTTGGCTTACCCTCAGAGGAAGACTTCCTACAAAAATGAATCTCCAATTCCTCCACTTGGCCAATAGAAATTGTGAACTCTGTAATACTGAGGAGGAAACTGCCCACCACCTTTACTTCCTTTGTGAGAATACTGCCCTCATTTGGGGAGCCATCAGAAACTGGCTTAAAATTGCACCAGCCTTAACCACACTTGAGAGAGCCATTGAATGGGTAGGAAGACAGAGAAATAGTCATTGTGCTAAGAGAAAAATGTGGAGACTGGCAATCATGTGCACTGTGTACACCATCTGGAGAAGCAAAAATCGATGCTATTTTGACCATGAAGGGTTCAACCTGACACCATCATTAACAAAATCAAAGTGGGGGTATATAAGGTGATGCAGAGATTATACCCCCAGGAACTCCTGATCCTCTGAAAGATGTGCTTGGGACGAGACTCTGATACTTCTTTGACTGTGCTCCCTTAGAATCAAGGTAAAATCTTTTTTGAGGATACCTTGGTTCTAAACCCTGTGATTTTCCCCTAACTTCCAATGATAACTCTGTGTTTGAGGAATGTTTGATCAATGCTTGACTGCTTGGGGTGGTGGAAATGAGGTTAACCCTTTTGACCCTATATGGGTTGTAGAGTTAACTTCAGGTCCTGGACTGACTTGGAAACAGCTCAAATAGTAGATACCCAGTTTCTGGATATCTAAAGTTTGACCTGGGTCCTGATGTTGGTCCTTGAGGTGTGGAACAATTTCTCTTCTGAGTTAGCTGTTCCTTGGGTTTGGGCCAGCCTCAATGGCTTAGTCTCTGGACTATGGTATTGGGGTGGTGGAAACAATCTTACCTCTGTATACCCCTTTTGGATATAAAGAGGTACCATTGGGTCCCGGTTGGGGTGTTTTCACCCATCTTCTCTCTTTCATCCCCTCCCCCTCCCTTCTTTTCTTCCCTTCTTTCCTTCCCCTCTTACACCTCCCTCTTCTCTTTCCCTTCCCTTCTTCTTTTATGTTGGACACAATTCATTACATAAGCCTACTCCTTCATTTGAGTGGGACTATGTAGGTGGTTGTGTTTGGCCCGGGTTTTTGGGGTGGGTTAACCCCTTGTGGGTGGCTGAAACAGACTTAAATCTTTGTACCCCTTCTGGATACATTGACTTAAGTCTGGGTCCTGTTGGGGGTGTTTGCACCCTGCCTTCTCCTTTGTTGATTATCCCCCCTCTTCCCCTTCTTCCTTCTTTCGTTTGTTTTTCACTTCTCTCTCACTGTTCTCTTGCTCTAGGACCTAGCCCACAATGCATATTACAACTCTTTCTTTGATTTGTATATGTATAAAGGCTAGTCCTCCTTGATGTGCTTTGACTTGGTTGACTGGTTCTGATGTGTGTCTGGGTTACTATGGACCCTGGGATTGGAGACTCAGGTTTCATGCTTCTGAACACTTTTCCTATAGCCACTCTTCTGAAGAATGCTTGTTTGCTGCCCATATTACTGACAGATGGGAGTTTAGATGATTTGGTGGATGCTCGCTCTTCTGTGGCTTGTACCTTTGTTTGGGTTATTACTGGCTGTGCCTGGTGTCATTATTTTGTACACCATGTTTTGTGCTTAACCTTCAAATTGGATATGCTGACCTTGGATTTATTATTGAGTTGTGATGATTGGTCTTGCCTTTTGACAACTTCACCTCCCTGTCTTGTAGAAGAGATGATATACTCTTCGAAGGGAGGTGGACACACCTGTCTGCATTGGATGTCTTGCTCTTCATTGATGCTGTCACTAGAATTTTTGAGTTGCTAATAACTTGAGTCATGGGTGACAAGTAGCCGTTCTTGTGTAGACTATCTACTACATAGGTTCAGACCTTC
>NQVE01000169.1:572500-627500 GCA_003260385.1 Cuscuta australis | reverse complement strand
CCACGCCCAAGGAACGGTCCAGGAGGCCAGGATATATTCCCACTCCACACACGAGAGGAGACCATAATGCATGACACCCAAGCATACGTGCCCTCAACCGAATGGCTTGAGGCGCAACTTGCGTTCAAAGTTTCGATGGTTCATGGGATTCTGCAATTCACACCATGTATCGCATTTCGCTATGTTCTTCATCGATGCAAGAGCCGAGATATCCATTGCCGAGAGTCATTTTTATTAAAAGGATGCAAAGCTCACTGGCAGCATAACTGAGCTCTGCGAGGTGGCACACTCATTATTATATTCCCTGGCGCTGCTGCACCGGTGTTTTTGTTCGTCGTGGGCAAATCAGAAAGACAGCACCCCGACATTCGAATCAATAATTGGTATAGGTTAGCCAGTCATTCTACCGCAAGGGTTCGACAATGATCCTTCCGCAGGTTCACCTACGGACACCTTGGTACGACTTCTCCTTCCTCTAAATGATAAGGTTAAATGGACTTCTCGCAACGTCACGGGCAGAAAACCACCCACATCACCACGATCCGAAAACTTCATCGGATCATTCAATCGGTAGGAGCGATGGGCGGTGTGTACAAAGGGCAGGTACGTAGTCAACGCGAGCTGATGACTCACGTTTACTAGGAATTCCTCGTTGAAGACCAATAATTGCAATGATCTATCCCCATCACGATGAAATTTCAAAGATTACCCGAACCTATCGTCCAAGGCTATATGCTCATTGAACACATCAGTGTAGCGTGCGTGCGGCTTAGAACATCTAAGGGCATCACAGACCTGTTATTGCCTCAAACTTCCGCGGCCTAAGAGGTCGTAGTCCCTCTAAGAAGCTGCCCACGAAGGGATGCCTTCGCATAGCTAGTTAGCAGGCTGAGGTCTCGTTCGTTAACGGAATTAACTAGACAAATCGCTCCACCAACTAAGAACGGCCATGCACCACCACCCATAGTTTGGTGATGTCGTGCTACAGTGCCTCGTCACCATAGCCATTGATTTCGAGCTTCGTTAGTTGGTTTCACCCTTCTTTGAGCGTAGACTCTTGTTCCCCACTCTTGGGCGATCATATCTACTGGTGGAATCGTTCTTTCTTGCTCCAGATTGTGACTTGTATGCGTTGACCTCCTCGGATTACTATTCACTGTCTTCCCCGATGACTCCTTCTCCTCTTCTCTGATTCACCTCTGTTTCAATGGGTTCAAGCAAAGCCCAAAGTGGGAAGAAGTCTAAGAAGAAGGTTCCCAAGAGCCCCAAGAAGAAAAGGAGTGGTGATGACGCTACGGTAGTGCCAAGTCTGGATACGGACGTAGCCATGGAACTCCTTGAGAAGGAGAAGGCTCAGACAGCCTCTTCTACCTCTGATACATCCCCCCCACTTGCTGAAGATGTCCCAGACAGTGGTGTTCAGGTTGGATTAACTCCTGCGCAGACGCCCCCCCAGGTGTTTGACAAAATGCCTGAACCAGAGAAGGCTGTTGCTAAACCTGTCACCTTTGCAGACCTCTTCAAGGGTAATAGGGACCCTGATCAAGGTATGATTTTGAAGAAATATGATGTTGGTGAGGGTGTCCTTCATATCCCTGATTCTGTAATCAAACCTGTTGAAGAGCTTTGGGGCTTTTGCTTAGTGGGGTGCTTCACTGGACGCTTCCCTGGCCTCAAGGCAGTGGATGCCATAGTCAAAAGCTGGAATGTTCCTTGTAAAATAATCCCCCATTGTAAGGGCTGGGTCATCCTTGAGTTTGAGAGTGACAGAGACAGACTTGAAGTCTTGGGTAGGGAAAGGGACAAAGCTTATGGGAAGGAGTTCAGACTCAAGATTCCCTCCCATGGATTTATGTTTGACTTTGCTGAATTTACCACACTTCCTGTTTGGGTCCAGCTCCATAATGTCCCTTTGCAACTATGGTCTGAGGAAGGCATTGGAATGCTAGCTTCAAAAGTTGGGAAACCTTTGAGAACTGATCTAGTTACTAAACAGCATGGGAAGGGAGGATTTTGCAGAGTTCTTGTTGAGGTGGACTTCTCTAAGGAGCCTGTGACTAAATTTGAGGTTGCTTGTATGGGCAAGACATACATACAGTCTGTGGAGTTCGAGGAAGACCCTAAGTATTGCTTCCACTGTAAAACATGGAACCATGGCCCCTTCTATTGCAAAGCTCTGGAGCTGAAAAGGAAGAAGGACCAGGTTGATGTTGAAGCCTTAGAAGCCAAAGACACTTCTGTTATGCACATGGTTAAAGAACATAGAGGTCATGCTGGGAAGGCAGGCTCCAAGGATTGGATTCCTGCTAGAGGGTACACTGAACCTAAAGGGGGTTTAATCCCTTCCTCCTCTTCAGCTAAGGAGAAGGGGACCCCTGGAACTGGTGCTGGAGGTGTTGATGACCAGGGTGGGAAGGGAGATGCTTTTCAGAAGAAGAAGAAATCTGATGATGGGAAATTGGTTGGTAAGAGACATGAGAATAAGAGAGGTGGTAAGGGGCCAGCCCCTCCCCCAACATGAAGATCTTATGTTGGAAGATTAGAGGACTTTCTAGGTCCTCTAAGCAAAATTTTTTGTGTGAATACATCTTTGATCTTGGTGTCCATTTTGTTTGCATCCTGGAAACTAAAATATTTGGAGCCAAGCTGGAAGGGTTTGTGGATGCTAAACTCCAGGCTGGAAATCTGCTACCAATTTTGATGTATATCCTGGTAGCCGTATGTTGATTCTCTGGAATCCTTCCTTTTTTGATTGTGAAGTCTTGAGTCTGGGAGATCAATACCTTCACTGTTCTGCTAGATGCCTCACTACCCAGAAGGATTTTTGCTTAACCTTTGTCTATGCATTATATACTGTCACCACTAGGAGAGACCTATGGAATAGGTTGTCTTCTTTTGCTGGGAATATGGCTAAGCCTTGGGCTTTACTTGGGGACTTTAATTGTGTCATGGCCTTCAATGAAAGAGTCAACTGCATGAGTCAAGGTGCTTATTATATGACTGATCTTCAAAATTTTATCTCCTCTAATTGTTTAGAGGATGCCCCATCCAATGGGCAGTTTTTCACTTGGCATAAAGGGAAGAAGCTTGCAAAGCTTGACAGGGTGTTGATCAACCAAAACTGGGGAGAGTCAGGATGGGCCCCCTCTTGTGATTTCCTAGATTTTAACCATCTATCTGATCATAGTCCTATGTTACTGCAGTGTGGTAGCCCCTCTTCTGGCAGGAGCAAAACCTTCAGATTCTTCAATGTGTGGCTAAAACATGAGGACTTCTCTGGCTTGGTTTCTCAGTCTTGGGGTACTGGGGTTATTGGGTCAAAGCAGTTATCCTTATGCTCTAAACTTAAACGCCTCAAACAACCTCTGAAAACCCTAAACAAAACGGCTTTTGGACACATCTCTAGAAGAGCTTTGGAAGCAAAGAAGGATTATAGTTTGGCTATGAAGGAGATCCTAAGTGCCCCAAATAATCAGAGTTTACTGGATGCTGCTGAGGTTAAGAGGAAAAAGGCTAATTTCCTTATGAATGCTGAATTGGAATTTTTTCAACAAAAGGCCAAGTGTGATTTTCTTATGAAATCTGACAGGTGCACTAGCTATTTCCACTCTCTGGTCAAGAAAAACAGAAAGAAAAACTCTGTCCCTTTCCTGATCAAAGAGGATGGTGCTAAAACTACCTCCAATGTGGAGGTGGTGGGATGTCTCTTGGATTTCTACACAAATATGTTTGGTAGTTCTTCTCTTGTGGAACCTATTGATGGTGAAGTGTTGGCTGCTGGACCTACTGTCCCTACATCCTATCACTCTGTTTTGCTAGCTGAGATCACCCTTCAAGAGGTCAGGGATGTGGTCTTTGAGATTGGAAATGACAAGGCACCAGGGCCAGACGGGGACACTGCAGCCTTTTACAAGGATCAGTGGTCAGTGGTTGGCCAAGATGTCTATGATTCTGTTGTAGAATTCTTTACCTCGAGGAAACTTTTGAAGCAAATTAATCATGCCATGATTGTCCTGATCCCTAAAACTGCCCACAACCCCTCTATTAATGATTTTAGGCCCATAGCTTGTCTTAATGTCCTTTACAAGATCATTACTAAGATTCTTGGAAAATGTATGGCACCCCTACTACCTGATCTGATTGACCCTGCCCAAGGGGCCTTTGTACGAGGCAGATCACTTGTTGACAATGTTCTCCTTGCACAACACTTGATTAAGGATTATGCCATCAGGAGGTCCACACCTAGTTGTATGATAAAGCTCGACATCACCAAAGCTTATGACATTGTGTCCTGGAGTTTTCTGGAAGAGGTGATGATTGCTTTGGGTTTTCCTCCCAGATTTGTGGCTCTTGTTATGGAGTGTGCCTCGTCTGCTTCTTCCTCCATTCTGGTCAATGGGGACTTACATGGTTTTTTTAAAAGCAAACGAGGGTTGAGACAAGGGGACCCCATGGCACCCACTCTTTTCCTCCTGTGTGTGGAGTACTTCTCCAGATTGCTTAACTCTAGAGCCAAGGAGGGAGTTTTCAATTATCACAAGGACTGTGCTGCTTTGGGGATAACACACTTGGCCTTTGCTGATGATCTTATGTTGTTCTCTCGTGGTGATCTTCCCTCTATGCAAGTGCTTATGGACTGTTTGCAACATTTTACTAATGTCTCTGGGTTGGCCTTGAATCCTACTAAGTCCAATATCTTCATTTCTGGGAAAAACAGGGACACTAGTCAGGAGCTACTGGATTTGGTTTCTTTCCCTCGTGGTCAACTACCTGTGAGATACTTGGGTCTCCCTTTGGCTTCACAAAGGATCTCAGAGAATGACTTTGCACCCCTCTTCAAATCCGTGAATGGATTTTTGTCCAAATGGAAGACTATGAAGCTCTCTTATGCTGGGAAGGTGGAACTGATCAGGGCAGTTATCCAAGGGGTCCAATCCTTTTGGCTCCAAGCCTTCCCTGTCCAAAAATATGTACTTGATCGTATCACTTCTCTCTGCCGGGAGTTCCTTTGGGGTAGCAGATTTGCCAAAGTTGCCTGGACAGATATTTGCAAACCCAAAGCAGAAGGTGGTCTTGGCCTCAAAGATGCTGGTACTTGGAATAATGCCTTATTGTGTAAGCTTCTCTGGAATCTGGCAGCCAAGAAGGATTCACTTTGGGTTAGGTGGGTTCATGCTGTTTATGTTACACAGGGTGATTTTTGGCATTGGCAACCTAAAAAGAGACACTCTGTTTTCTTTAAAAGGTTGGCCTATGTGCGAGAGCTTTTGATTCAAAAGCTTGGTGACCACAACTTCTCTATGGATGTGGCTATGCAACCTTATTGTGTGGGAGATAACCTTGTTCCAAGCAAGGTCTATGATTTGTTTAGGGTAAAGTCCAGCCCCAAGCCTTGGATGGCTTTCATATGGCATTCAACAATTCCTCCTAAATGCTCTTTTACGATGTGGTTAGCGTTTAGGAGGAGGTTACCCACCAAAACCAACTTGGAGTTTCTTGGCCAACCCATGGATTGTACCTTCTGTGGCCAGGCTTTGGAGAATGTAGATCATCTTTTCTTTGGCTGTTGTGTCACTGAGCAGGTTTGGGGAGCTGTAAAAAATTGGCTACGTATTCAGGGTCAGATAAGTACTTTGGACAGGGCTCTTCGATGGATGAAAACTTTTAGAAAGGGCGATGCTCTTTTGAAGAAAACCAGGAGGATTGCGTTGGCTTGCACGGTGTTTCAAATCTGGAAACATAGGAATGCTGTCCTTTTTGATCGAAAACCTCTTGATGTTGAGGCCATTATCTGTAAAATTAAATTGATGGTGTATTCTGTTGTGGGAAGGCTTTGGCCGCTGTACTCCCTTTCTTTTTGATGATGTTTGTTGGTGTGTGCGTTAGTGGCTGCTGTTTGGCTATATTTGTTGACGTTTAGTCTTGTTGGCTAACGTTACTTTGTGGATTTGGTGTGTTACCAATTCCAAGCTCGGGTATGCCCGTTCTATTTGTATATTCCTATTCTTCTTCTATTTACATTTTTACCGTTGAAAGAGCTCATTGAATGTTCGGTCGAGACTTTCTCTCTCTGGCGAACGAGCTACTGTAGCTCGTCACCATTGCCGTTCATTTTCGCTGTTCTTCTGGTGGTTTCGTCCTCTTTCAAGGTCAGATTCGTGCTCTCCTCATCAAGGCGCTTCTCCTCATTGGTGGTTTCTTCCATTTCCGTTGGGTTTTGGAAGTCAACGCTGCTAGGGTTCTGCGTTTCTGCGCTCTTTCCTCTCCCATTTCTGGTCAGTATGCTTTCTCTTGAGTTGTGATGGGGAAGAAGACCAGGAAAGAGCCCACACCCCCAACTCCACCGAAGAAGAAGCTTCCGGAGTTGAAGGTGGATGACGAGGTAACTTGTGACACCTTGGAGTCTGAGAATTCTTGTGATGAAAATGAATCAGTGAATGATGAGCTTGAATGTGAGATGGAAAGTGATAAAGAAGGTGAGGATGATGACTCCTCTGAGAACAAATCCGAATCCCAATCTGTGGATGAAGAAGCTGTAGAGAAGGTGCTACGTGAGAAGCTATTGGAACAAAGTAAAGACACCCCTAAGGTGTCTGAGAAAATGCCTGAACCACCTCCCAAAAAGACGTATGTTGATCTACTCAAGAACAACAGGGGTGAGAAACAAGGGATGCAGCTCTTCAAGGTAGACTTGCCTGATACAGAGGAGGTCTTTATACCCAAAGAAGCTATCCTCCCAGTTGAAGACATTTGGGGATCCTGCCTGATAGGTTGTTTTGCTGGAAAATTTCCTGGACTTAAGGCTATTCAGAAGATGGTGGATGGCTGGGGAGTACCTTGTGAAATCCTACCACACAACAGAGGATGGATTGTGTTGAAATTTTGGACAGAAGAACACAGACAAGCTGTTATGACAAAGCCTGTGGAAGAAATCACCATTAACAGGAAGAAGCTGATGTTTAAAATCCCTGAAAAGGACTTTATGTGGAATTGTAAATCTTTTGCCACTATGCCAGTATGGGTTAAGCTCCTGGATGTTCCTATGGGTTTCTGGACTCCCTTGGGCCTGTCTCTTATTGCTTCCAAATTAGGGACACCTCTATATTCTGATGGAGTAACCCATACTGCAGCTTCAAAGTTTGATACCTCCATGGATCCTAATGCTGGTGGGGACTATAGAAAGGTTACGTACTGCAGGGTAATGGTCAATATGGATCTATCTGTTAAACCTCCCTTGGCAGTTAAGGTGGCCTATGATGATGGAACCTACATTCAAAGAATAGAGTATGAAGACATTCCATAATACTGCTACCACTGTGAAGCTTTTGGGCATAATCCCTTTGATTGCAAAGCCTTACATGAACTGCACAGGAAGAAATTCTTGGAAAAAGAAAGGCTGGAGGAATTAGCCAAAATTGAGGAAATCAAATTGGCAAAGGTGGCTGAAGCAAAGGCCAAAGGTACCCACAAACCCAATTATATATACAAAGTCAAGAACCCTGCCAAACAACCAGATCCTAAGGTACCTATTGCAAATGAAATGCCTATCCAGGATGAAAACAAAGGCAAAGGGAATATGGAAAAGGAAGATGCTCAGGAACCAAGCAATGATCAAGAACCTGCACCATCCTTCACTGTTAAGGACCCTAATGATGGTGAGACCCTTATTGGAGCTGGTGTTGGCAATCTTACCACCATCCCAATTAAGGAATCACACCTAAAGGAACCACCTGACATTGGGGATAATAGGCAGGAGAAGCCTACTGTTCAGCCTAAGAGCAGTGGCAGAAATGGAGGAAACCAATATCATGGCAACAGAGGGGGTGGAAATAGAGGAAAAGGGAGGGGCTCTGGCCCTAACCGAAGATGAAGGTCCTTTGCTGGAATATTAGGGGCTTGAAGAGAGCCTCTAAGCCACATTTTTTGTGTAAATATATGAATGATCTTGGAGTTCATATTTGCTGTATCCTTGAAACCAAGATGACTTTGGCCAAATTAAATCTTTTTGTTAAAAACAAACTTCCCAACTGGAAATCAGCTGATAATTTTGATCATATTGAAGGGGGAAGAATGGCCATTTTTTGGAATGACTCTTTTGTTGATTGCACTGTCAAAGAAACTTCTGATCAGTTCATTCATTGTAGTGTCCAATGCAGAGTCACATAGAAAGTTTTTGCTATCTCTTTTGTCTATGCTCTGTATAATGTAGGGATCAGAAGAAATCTCTGGGAGGGTTTAACAAACATTGCAGGGACCATCCACACCCCCTGGGCTATCATGGGGGATTTCAACTGTGTGGCTAATTCTAATGAGAGACTTAACTGCCACACACAAGCTGCTTATTCCATGACTGATCTTCTACAATTCAGAATTAACAATGTTCTTGTTGACTCTAGATCTACTGGACTTCAGTACACATGGAATAAAGGCAGTAAGTGGGCCAAGCTTGACAGAGTTTTGATCAACCATGAATGGGAAGCCATTGACTGGGTATGTTGGGCAGAGTTTAAGGATATGCAAGTTGAATCAGATCATTGCCCTGTTGTTCTAAACATGATCCACAGCAGCAACAAGGGCACCAAACCCTTTAAATTTTTCAATATGTGGTTGGAACACAAGTCCTTTGATAATATTCTCCAGGAGTCATGGAGTACCAGAGTGGAAGGCACAAGGCAGTACAGGCTTTGTAAGAAGTTGAAGCTTCTTAAACAGCCTTTGAGGAACCTAAACAAGTTGGAATTTGGCCATATTTCTGCAAGAGCCAAGGAAGCCAGGGAGGAGTACAGCAGATTGATGAAAGAACTTGTGCTCCAGCCAAACAACCATGATCTTATGATGAAAAAAGAACACTTGAGGAAAAAAGCAAATATTTATATTGACTCTGAGAGAGCTTTCTTCCAACAAAAGATTAAAACTCAACTGATTTTGGAAGGGGATAAGTGCACTAAATATTTCCATGCTATGATGAGGAAACAACATGGCTCCAACTCAATCCCCTTCCTCACTACTGAAGGGGGTGGAGTAACTAGCTCTTTGAAGGAAATTGCTGACCTATTTGTGGGATATTACACCAACCTGTTTGGTCCCAGTCCTAATGTAATGCCTATTGACTGGAATGTTTTTCAAGAAGGGAAGACTATTAACCCCATGGAAGCTATGAACCTCAGTAGAAATGTTCAGTTTGGTGAAGTACAAACAGCCCTGTTTAGTATTGGGGATGATAAAGCACCAGGTCCTGATGGATTCAGTGCTGCCTTCTTTAAGAAAAAATGGAATGTGGTTGGACAGAATGTTTTTGAGGCTGTGGATGAATTTTTTAGGAGTGGAAAACTTTTGAAACAAATTAACCATGCTACTGTCGCTCTGATTCCCAAGGTTAAGGATAATCCTGGTGTGAAGGATTTTAGACCTATTGCTTGCTCCAATGTCATCTACAAGATTATTACCAAAATTCTCTCCAACAGAATGAGCCCTCTTCTACCAGATCTTATTGACAAAGCACAATCAGCCTTTATTGGAGGGAGGAATTTGATGGACAGTGTTCTGTTGGCCCAACATCTTGTGAGGAGATATGCAAGGAAGAGATCAATGCCAAGCTGTATGATGAAGGTTGACTTGACAAAGGCTTATGATACTGTGTCTTGGAGCTTCCTTGAAAAGGTAATGACTGGTCATGGATTCCCTGGTAGATTTGTTGGCTGGATTATAGAGTGTGTGACTACTGCATCTTTCTCCCTGGCTATCAATGGTGGGCTTCATGGGTTTGTCAAATGTGGAAGAGGTATTAGACAGGGAGACCCTATGGCTCCCACCCTTTTCCTCTTTTGTATTGAATATTTCTCAAGACTGCTCAAAAAAATGGGGAAACAGAGAAACTTCAGCTATCACCCAATGTGCCAGACTTTGGAAATCACTCACATTGCTTTTGCAGATGACCTAATGCTCTTTTCCAGGGGGGATCTTGACTCTGTGGGAGTTTTGGCTGATGCACTTAAACATTTTTCTCAGGTGTCTGGGCTGCATGTCAACCCACAGAAATCCAATATCTACCTTGCAGGACAGATCAAGGATAACAAGGTTGACTTACTGGATTTAGTGCAATTTCCCTTGGGACAATTACCTGTCAGGTATCTTGGCCTGCCATTGACATCTCAGAGAGCATCAGAAAGGGATTTTGCACCTTTAATCAGCAAAGTGGAAGAGAACATTCATAGATGGAGTACCAAGACATTGTCCCAGGCTGGAAGAGTGGAACTGATCAGAAGTGTCATCCAAGGGATCCAGGGGTTTTGGCTTCAGGTTTTCCCAGTCCACAAGTTAGTGCTGAATAGAATCATAACCATTTGCAGAACCTTTCTTTGGGGTAGTAAGTTCTCTAAAGTGGCTTGGACTGACATTTGTAAACCTCATGAGGAAGGTGGGTTGGGCTTGAAAGACTCCTACACTTGGAACCAGACTTTCCTCATAAAAAACTTGTGGAATATTGCTTCTCACAAAGACACCTTGTGGGTTAAATGGGTTCACTCTGTCTATCTTCAAGGTAGGAACATTTGGACTTGGCCACCAAAAAAAGAGGATTCGCACCTCTTCAAAAGGTTGTCCTGTGTCAGGGATATTATGCTTGACAAGTGTGGGGATGCCCAAGAGATTGAAGACTATTTCCAGTCCTTCTGTGATGGTGGCAGTTTGAGTACCTCAAAGATTTATGACCTCATCAGAACCAGGAACCAAGCTAAGCCATGGATGAAATTTATATGGCAGACCTATATTCCTCCGAGGTTTTCATTTACTACATGGATAGCCATGCGTAGGCATCTCCCTACAAAGGTTAATCTTGCTTATGTAGAAATGGAAAACAGGAACTGTACACTCTGCCATATGGAGATGGAAACCACTGAACACCTCTTCTTCTCTTGTCACATTTCTGCCCAGATCTGGAATGGTATCAAGAGTTGGCTCAACATTGATGCATCCTTGTCAACTTTGATACGTGCAATCAAATGGCTGAGAAGACAGCACACAGTGCACTCTAACAGAAAGATCTGTAGAGTGGGAACCTTTAGTACTATTTATCATATATGGAAGCTAAGGAATAGTGTTTACTTTGAGCATATAGAGGTGGATATCCAGCAAGTCATTCAACAGGTGAAACTCAGTGTGTACAAAGTTATGTACAAACTCTTTCCTAGCAACCCCAGAATCCTGTTTGGTGGAACAGCTGGTTAAGGATGGTTTATTTGGGCTGTGTGTTGTGAGGACCTGGAGGGTTTCCCACGGTTCTGGATTGGTTTTCCTGGTTGAGGCTGTCTGACTTCTGGTTTTGGGGTTTGGGGTGGAAATAGACCAAACCTTAGTCATCTTTATTCTTTAAGGATGACTAGTGTTTGGTTTAGGTCCAGGGAGGGTTACCTCGTTGGGGGACCAGGGGTTCCTTCCTTTGGCCTTCCTTCGGGGTGGTAGAAACAGCTCTACCTCTTATACCCCTTCTGGATATTTAGAGATAGAGCTGGGTCTGGGTGGGGCTTGTCCCCTTTCCTTCTTCTTGCTTCCTCCCCCCTTTTTCCCCTTTCTTTTCTCTCTTTCTCCCTCCTCCTTTCTTTTGTCTCTCACCTCCTCCTTCCTTCTTGGAAACAGGTTACTCAAATTAAACTCATCAGTTTTGTGTGATGTGGATAATTTAGAATAACTTGAATCCTAGGGCTTTGGGGCTGGGTGGGTAGTGAGGAAACATAGGTACCTCTACTTACCCCCTCTGGATAAGTAGAGGTATCTTTGGGTCCTGGTCTCCCCCTCCTTTCCCCTCCTTTCTCCTTTTCTTTCAACACCACAACGCAGCTCATTGAAGAATGTTCGGACCTGTGTTGCAGAAGTGATACTCATTGAAGAGAATTGTTTACGTATGGTTGTAACCCCTGTAATAGATGTTTGTAACTTTCCGATGATTGTAAGTTGATTAGTGAGCGTTGTAATATTGTAATATTGTATTTATGTGATAACCATGTTGTTGGTTAAGCATATAACATTGATGTACTTGTTGAGTGGGTAATAATAATTTACATTTTACCCTTGAAAGAGCTCATTGAAGAATGTTCGGACAAGTCTCGCACTGAGGCGAGCGACATGAACAGTGTCCGATTGTCTTCTCCGTTCATTTTCGCGACGCTGCTGGTGGTGTAACTCCCGTTTGTTTGCAGATTCTTCATCTCCTTGTTGTGGTGTGCTTCTCCTTTGGTGGAATCGCTGGATTCTGTCATCTCTTGAAGTCAACGCAAGCTAGGGTTGGAGTTTCACTGTCCTTCTTCTTCGCTATCTTCTCCGATGATTTCCAGGTAAGTGTGGCTTGTTCCCTCATTTCGAGCTGCTCTTTGATGGCGAAGGGCAAGAAGAAGGAGCGTAGGCCTCCACCTCCCACTCCTCCTAAAAAGAAAGACCTGCGTAACTTTCTTCGTGATTTGGAGGAGGAGTCTGGGATTGGAGATGATATAGTGGATTGTGCTGAGAATTTGGTTAACTATCCGGTCATGACTGAGGAGGATTTTCTTCCTTGCTCTAAACCTGGTGAGGTCATGATTGAAGATGATGATGAACGGGATATTGTGAATAGGGTTGATTCATCTGACGACGATAAGGGTGAACCTTCGGTTCAGTCCTCCTTTGACACCTCAATTGATGAAGAAGAAGTTGCTAGGACTCTCCAAATCTCTCTGGAGCAGAACCTAGAAGCCATCCTCACTGATGATGGGGATAATACCATGGCCAATGAACAACCTTTGAACAAGGAGACTCCTCCTGATAGTGGTGCTGATATTCATGTGGAACAACCTACCAACAACGAGGAGAAAGAGAAGGAAAAAGAACTTCCTGACGTTGGCAAGAGTAGAGATAAGCTGAACGATAATAAAGTGGATAAGCCTGCTGATTCAAAGAAATCTTTTGCTTCCTTTTTCAAGAAAAATAGGGCTGAAGATAAGGGAATGAAGCTTCACAAGGTTGTTGCTGCTAAGTGCTTCATACCTGAAGAAGACATGCTGACTGTGGAAGAAATCTGGGGACCTTGTCTGGTGGGTTGCTTCACTGGTAGATTCCCTGGGCTGGTAGCCATCCAAAAACTGGTTGATAGTTGGGGAGTCAAGTGCAAGTTCCTGCCTCATCACCAAGGATGGGTTGTCTTCAAATTCCTTACCAATGAGGATAGGGATTCTGCTCTCTTACATGCCAAGAAGGAACTCAATAATAAGAAATTGCTCATTAACATCCCTCCTGATGACTCTATGTGGGATGTTAAGTCCTTTTCAACCATACCTGTTTGGGTTAAACTGTGGAATGTTCCCATGAGGTTCTGGTCCTCAAATGCCCTATCACACATAGGGTCTCAACTTGGCACTCCCTTGTACACTGATGGCCTCACTCACACAGTGGCTTCCAAGTTGAGTGCTGAGGATCAGGAAGAGAATGATGAGCTTAAGTATCAGAAGCCCAATTACTGCAGAATGTTGATAAACATGGACCTATCCCTTACACCTCCCACTTCTGTTGAGGTGGATTTTCTTGGGGGTAGCTATGTTCAAAAGGTTGAGTATGAGGACATGCCTCAATACTGCTATCATTGTAAGTGTTTTGGCCATGACCCCTTTAACTGCTCAGTTCTTCATGAGATTAACAAGAGAAAATACAATGAAGAACAAAAAGCAAGAGAGAGGGCTAGGGTTGAAACCCTTAAGACCATAATGCTTACAGAAGCACAACAACAACCACAGAAGGGGAAGGAAATTGGGAAAGATGAAGTGAACAACACTGCTGAAAACAAAGGAAAAGGAAAAGATAGCTCAGGTGGTATGGCCCAAAACCCAAATGATCCTGGCCCATCCTTCACTGCCCATATCGAGGATGATGGCTTCACACAAGTAGGAGGGGGCAAGGGCAAACTTACAACACACCCTATCAGGGATGGAAAGCAGAAAACTGGATACAACAAAGGGGGAGGTCAGACTGGAGGATACAGAGGTGTGGCAAACAGAGGAAGGGGAAGGGGCTATGGCCCTTACCGTTGATGAAGGTACTTTGTTGGAACATTAGAGGCCTTGGCAAGGCCTCTAAGCAAAACTTTTTGTGTAAATACCTTTTTGACCTTGGTGTCAACTTATTTTGTGCTTTAGAAACAAAAATGAATACTGCCAAACTTAACCTTTTTGCTAAAAATAAAATCCCATCATGGAGCTTTGCACATAATTTTGATCTTATTGATGATGGGAGAATGGCAGTTTTTTGGAATCCTTCTTTTGTGGAGTGCACTATTATTCATGTCACTGACCAACTTATGCATTGCAAGATCAAGTGCCTCATTTCTCAGAGGAGTTTTTATGTTTCTTTTGTTTATGCCCTCTACTGTGTTACTGCCAGAAGGGGGTTGTGGGATTTTTTGACTAACATTGCAGGTGATCTCAGTAGCCCTTGGGCTGTCATGGGGGATTTCAATGCAGTTATCAGCTCCACTGAAAGAGTGGACTGCCAAACCCAGAGTGCCTACTACATGACAGATCTCAGACAGTTCAGAATCAACAATGCCCTTAATGATGCTAACTCATCAGGGCTGGAATTTACTTGGAACAAAGGTGAAAAATGGGCCAAACTTGACAGAGTTCTGATCAATGATGAATGGGAAAATATGCAATGGGATTGCTGGGCTGAATTTAGAGACATGGAGGCAATCTCTGACCACTGCCCAGTGTTGCTGAAACTTATGAATATCCAGAACCAGAGCACCAGGCCTTTTAAGTTTTACAACATGTGGCTCAAGCATGATAATTTTGATATGGTGGTCAGGGAGAATTGGAACCAATGGGTCAATGGTACAAGGCAATACAGATTATGTGTCAAACTCAAAAAAGTGAAACAACCTTTGAGGCTTCTGAATAAACAACATTTTGGCCATATTTCTCAGAGCGCTGAATCTGCCAGAAAAGAGTACAGCCATCTCATGCAGGAGCTGATCCTGTAACCTGACAACCCTTCCCTTCTGTCCAAAATTGTTGAACTCAGAAACAAAGCCAGTTTCTTCATGGATGCTGAAAGATCTTTCTTCCAACAGAAGACTAAGTGTGAACTGCTCTTTGAGGGGGACAAATGCACCAAATTTTTCCATGCCCTGATGAGGAAAAAGAATCATAGCAGTGCCATCCCCTTCATTCTTACAAATGATCAGAGACTCACCACCAGTTTGGAGGAGGTTGAAAAGGAATTTATTGAGTACTTTACCAATCTCTTTGGAACCACTGTCCCCATTGAACCTGTTGATTGGAATGTTTTTGAAGAGGGCCCTCTCATCCCCAACCATGCAGCTAACAACCTCATCAGAAAGGTGACTATTGAAGAGGTTAGGGATGCACTATTTTCTATTGGGAATAACAAATCCCCTGGCCCTGATGGTTACACCTCTGCTTTTTTCAAGGAAAAGTGGGATATTGTTGGAAATAATCTGTATGAAGCAGTGTCTGAATTCTTTATTAGTGGGAGAATTCTTAAGCAACTCAACCATGCTATTGTGGCCTTGATCCCTAAAGTTAAAGTGAACCCTACTGTTAGGGATTTTAGACCCATAGCCTGCTCCAATGTTATCTATAAAGTCATCACTAAGATTTTGTCCAACAGAATGAGTCACATACTTCCTGAAATTATTGATCAAGCACAGTCTGCTTTTGTGGGTGGGAGAAGTCTGGTGGACAACATACTGCTGGCACAACACCTGGTTAGAGGGTATGCCAGAAAAAGAAGTCCTCCTTTTTGCATGCTTAAAGTGGATATAACCAAGGCATATGACACTATTTCTTGGGAGTTTTTGAAGAATACTATGACTGGCCTTAGATTCCCTACTAAGTTCACTGCTTGGATAATGGAATGTGTATCTTCTGCATCCTTATCCTTATCTTTGAATGGTGGAATTCATGGCTTCATCAAGTGCAAAAGAGGAATCAGACAAGGAGACCCCATGGCACCTACCTTGTTCTTATTCTGCATGGAATACCTCTCTAGACTTCTGAAGAGAATGACAAGAGAGAGAAGAATTAACTTCCACTCTAAATGCTCCTCCCTGAAGATAACACACATTGCCTTTGCTGATGACATCATGATGTTCTCCAGAGGGGACAAAGAATCTGTCCAGGTCCTTGCTGATGCCTTGAAGCACTTTTCCTCTGTCTCAGGCCTCCATGTCAATGCACATAAATCAAACATTTATTTGGCAGGGCAAATCAAGGGGAATAAGCAGCATATCCTCAACTTGGTGAATTTCCCTGAAGGACTTTTACCAGTTAAATACCTGGGACTGCCACTCACTTCCCAAAGGGCATCAGAGAGGGACTTTGCACCATTGATTGAAACTGTTGATGATAATATAAGAAGATGGAACACAAAGACTTTGACCATTGCTGGAAGAGCTGAACTTATTAGGAGTGTTATCCAAGGGATAGAAGGTTTTTGGCTTCAAGCTTTCCCCATCCATAAATCTGTCCTTAACAGGATAACCTCCATCTGCAGAACCTTCCTTTGGGGAAACAAATTCTACAAAGTGGCTTGGGATGATATTTGCAAACCAAAAGAGGAAGGGGGACTTGGGCTTAGGAACTCAGAAGTTTGGAATCAAGCACTTATGGCTAAAAATCTGTGGAACATTGCTTCAAGAAAAGAAACCCTCTGGGTTCAGTGGGTTCACAGTGTCTACCTTGAGGACAGAGACATTTGGGCCTGGATCCCTAAACATGGGGATTCACACTTCTTCAAAAAGCTTGCAGAAGTGAGAAACAATCTAGCCCAGAAGCTTGGTATTGATCAGAATCAAGAAGTGGATTGGGATGAACTCCTTGTTGATGGAATATTCTGTACAGCGAAGGTGTATGATTTACTGAGAGTCCATTTGCCTCCTAAACCTTGCATGAAAATGATTTGGCAAAGCTACATTCCACCCAGATTCTCTGTTACAACCTAGCTTGCCATTAGAAGGAGGTTATCAACCAAGGTGAATCTGGGATTTATCCCCATGGAGAATAGGAATTGTAGCCTTTGTGGACAAGAGCTTGAGACCACTGATCATCTTTTCTTCGCTTGCACTGCTTCCCATCAGATTTGGAAGAATGTGAAAGATTGGCTCAAAATTCCTTATGCACTCTCAACTATTGAAAGATTTATCAAATGGCTCCTTGGAAGGCATAGAGTGCATGGTAACCTGAGAAACATCTGGAGATTAGCAGCAGTGAGCACCATACATCATATTTGGAAGTTGAGAAATGCTGTGTATTTTGAGGGTAAGAGTGTGGACTGTGATGCAACTACTTGGAAAATTAAAGTGGGGGTCTATAAGATTTGCTACAGGATCTATCCCAATATTGCACTGTAAGCCCTCTCTCTTTGATCTTGTGACTGGTTGGCTTGATTGGGTTTAAGTGTTTAATGATTTTCTCATTAAACCACTTAACCTGTTTTCTTGGTACATCATTGACTCTATCATACTGGTTTATCTAGTCTGATTAGGCTAATGAGGTACCATGGGTGGGGTTTTTTACTCCTGGCTGTTGGTTGGTGGATAACGGGGTTACATAGTGCTTAACCTTTTTGGATAAGCAATATGTTCCCTGGGATCAGGGGGGATGTTTTCCCTTGGTGGTTGGTGGCTTGGATACTCAACATTCTCTGGTTATTCCTTTTTGAATAACTCTAGAATGTTTTGAATCCTGGGTTGGGTGGTTGGACCCCTTTGGCTTTGCTACTGGGGTGGTGGAAATAAATCAGACTCTATGTACCCTTTTGGATATGTAGAGACTTTCTTAGGTCCTGGTTGGGGTGTTTACACCCATTTCCTTCTTTCTCTCCCTCTCCTCCCCTTCTTGCTGTTCACCCTTCTCTTCTTTGCCTCCTCCTTCTCTCTTGGTCATAACCTGGTGGTTCACACTCCAATCACTCTTCAGATTGAGTATGAGCAGACTTGGTTATGGCCTGGGTTCCTTTTGGGTGGGTGGACCCTTTGGGTGGTGGAAACAGGTCATTCTTTGGATACCCCTTCTGGATATGTAAAGAATAACCTGGGTCCCAGGTTGGGGTGTGTCACACATCCATTTTCTTTCTTTTCCTCCCCCCCCCCCCTCCCTTCTTCTTTCTTCTTCTTTTCCCTTCACCATTTCTCTTTGCTTCCCTCTCTCATCTCTTTTCCTCTGTGTTCTAGAGTCAAACCATGCCACACATTGCCTTTCTTCCTTTGAAAGAATGTGCTAATTGGTTTGCCTCCCTTGTCCTTTGACTTTGGTGGAACATTATGTGATCACATTGCCTTTGATGCTGGACTCTCTGAAGATGAGCTAATTCTGATGACCTTGGCCACTCTTACCCAGCCATGGCATAGCCTCTCCTTATTTGCATAAGGGAGTTTCTGTTTTGCTACCACATGGCCTGGGGGCTGAGGATATGCTGGAATTAGGCCACTGTTCTGTGATGATCCTGCCTTTGCTTTTATGGGTGAACTAGAACACTATTAGTAGTTGGTGACTCAATGGACCTGACCTGGAACATTCTGCTTGGCTCTCCTCAATAGGATCCCTGTTTGCTATCTTGTTTTGAATGATGTTGCAGCCCTCAGCATTAACTGGAATGATTTGGTTGCTGTTTCTTTTGCTTTTTCTGAAGATTGGGTACCTGTTTGCAATGGTTGGTTTGACAGGAGTGTGCTGATTTTTGATACTTGGGTTTGACTACTCCTGTTTTGGCATCCCTGTGTTGTAGAAGAGCTGGTGCTCTCTTCGAAGGGACTTGGGCATACCTGTTTGCAATGGTCATTTTGACATGATTTCGCTGCTTTTGATGTGGCTTTGACTCCTCCTCTCTTGGCTTCCCTGTGTTGTAGAAGAGCTGAAACACTCTTTGAAGGGACTTGGATATACCTGTTTGCAATGTTTGTTTTGACAAGAGCTCACTGCTGTGCCTTAACTGGAGCAGTGCAAACATGATGTTGTTTTGAATTTTTGGCCTCCCTGTGTTGTAGAAGAGGTTTTAACCTCTGCGAAGGGAATCTTATTAGGCCTTGGTTGTAGTTGTTTTGATGTATTGTGTGTAACTGCTTTTGTATATACGATGTACTTGTAACTTCTTAAATATGCGTGTAACCATGTTGATGGTTAAGCATATAACATTGATGTACCTTTTCTGATTTGGGTAATAATAATTTACATGTTACCCTTGAAAGAGCTCTCAATGAAAGAGCTCTCAATGGCGGACAAAGTTTCTCTCTCTGGCGATTGCGATGAACAGTAACCGCGCACCAGTTCCGTCCATTTTCCGGCGTGCTCTCTTGGAAATCTCCATCTTTGTTTGCAGATTGATCTTCTACGCTCCAGGGCGAGCCTATCCATCCTGAATTCCAGCTGCGTTGTTCAAGATTTAGGAGTCAACGAGCTATCTAGGGTTCGCCACACTGTTCATCTTCTACAACAACAATGGTGTTCTGGTAAGTGTGGCTATTCCTTTCTTCGTTTTTGAGCTGCTATTTGATGGCGAAGGGCAAGAAGGAGCGTAGACCCCCACCTCCCACTCCTCCAAACAAGAAAGAGTTGCGTAACTTTCTTTGTGATTTGGAGGGTGATTCTGGGGCTGGAGGTGATTTTGTGGATTATTCTGAGAATGTGGATAACTTCCCGGTCATGACTGAGGAAGATTTTATTCCTTGCAGTAAACCTGGTGAGGTCACAGTTGAAGACGATGATGGATCTGAATCCCAGACTCCTTCTCTAGAAGAGGAAAGGATTGAGCAAGAACTGCTGAATCTTAGGCCTGGCAATGGTGATACTCCTGTAACCTTTGCTGAAGATACTGAACCTATTGAGAAAGAGGACAGTGGAAAGGAAGTTGGAAACAATGATGATAATGATGGAAATGTACCTGGTAAAAAATTGGACGCACCAATAGGGAAGAGGAGCTTTGCACCACTCTTTGAGAAAAACAGGTCTGAGGATAAGGGCCTTAAACTCCACCAGGTGGAAATGACTGAGGATGAGGAGGTGTTTATCCAACCTGAGGACATAACCCCAATGGAGGAGTTGTGGGGACCTTGCTTAGTTGGATGCTTCACCGGAAGATTCCCAGGGTTGGCACCTATTCAAACCTTGGTGGAGTCCTAGAAGGTACCCTGCCAATTCCTTCCTCATCATAAAGGTTGGGTTGTCTTCAAGTTCCTGAACAATGAAGATAGAGACTTAATCTTGCATAGAGCTGACCTTAGAATCAACAACAAGAAGCTACTACTCAGCATCCCACAAGATGGATTTATGTGGAATGCAAAATCTTTCTCTACCATGCCACTTTGGGTGAAGCTCAAGGATGTTCCTATGCAGTTTTGGGGTCCTAACAGCTTGTCAAAGATTGCTTCAAAACTTGGAAGACCACTCTTCACAGATGGTCTGACTAATAAGGTTGCATCTAAACTTACTGTGGAGAAGGACCCTGAGGACAAACTGGCCTACAAGAAACCCATTTTCTGTAGAGTTCTCATTCATATGGACCTCTCCAAACCCCCCCCCCTTCCTGTGTTAAGGTCAATTATGTGGGAGGCAGCTATTCACAGTTTGTGGAGTATGAGGATCTCCCCCTCTACTGCTATCACTGTGAGAAATTTGGGCATACCCCTTTTGACTGTTTTCAGATACATGAGATGGAAAGAAAGAAGGAGCAGGAGGAACAGAGGGTTAGGGAGAAGGCCAGAGTGGAGATCCTGAAAACCACTCTCAGAACTTAAACAAGGGACTTACAGGAGGGCAAACAGGAGCAGGACAAAAATCTTGGCAAACAAAAAGAGGGGTTGGAGAATACTATTGCTCAAAGCCCCTGTTAGTTATGATGAACCCTCACCTTCCTTCACTAGGAAGGATGATAATGATGGATTCACACTAGTGGGAAAAGGCAAAGGAACCCTTACTACACATCCTTTGAAGCCTCAGCACAGGAGAGAAACTAGAAGCATGGGGCGTGGGCAGACACATGGATACAGGAATGGTGTAAATAGAGGAAGGGGAAGGGGCCCAGGCCCTAACTCTTAATGAAGGTACTCTGCTGGAACTTTAGAGGCCTTAATAGGGCCTCTAAACAATCTTTTTTGTGTAAATACATTATGGATCTTGGGGTGAACTTATGCTGCATTTTGGAAACTAAGATGACCCAAGCAAAACTTAAACTTTTTGTCAACAATAAACTTCCTTCTTGGGCTTCAACTGATAATTTTGATATGATTGATGATGGAAGGATGGCTATATTATGGAACCCCAATTTTGTTAATTGCCAAATTTTGGAAGTTGTTTATCAGTATATCCATTGTGGGATTTTTTGTACTATTACCCAGAAAAGTTTTCACATTACATTTGTTTTTGCCTTATACAATGTGAGTGTGAGAAGGAACCTCTGGGACAGACTTTCTCATATTGCTGGCAGAATCAACACACCCTGGGCTATTATGGGGGATTTCAATGCTGTTTTGGATTCTAGTGAGAGGATTAACTGTCATACCTATGCTTATGATATGACTGACCTCTTACAGTTTAGACTCAATAATGATCTTCTTGATGCTAAGGCTACTGGTATGCAATTCACTTGGAATAGAGGGAGCAAGTGGGCTAAGCTTGACAGGGTCTTGGTTAACTGTGAATGGGACCTCCTTCATTGGGACTGCTGGGCTGACTTTAAACCCATGGAATTCCAATCTGATCACTGCCCTGTGGTCTTGAACCTCATTCACAATACTAACCTTGGACCAAAACCCTTCAAGTTTTTTAATATGTGGATGCAACATGAACTTTTTGACAGAGTGGTTAGACAGATTTGGGATACCAGAATCAATGGTACTAGACAATTCAGATTATGTAGGAAACTCAAATTGTTGAAACACCCTTTGAAACAACTCAATAAGAAGGAGTTTGGTCATATTTCTACCAGAGCTGAGAATGCAAGAAGCACCTACTCAGAAATGATGACCAGGCTTATGACTGATCCACATAACTCAGCCCTCATTGAACAAGCTGCCAGCCTTAGGAAAAAGGCAACCTTTTACAGTGATGCTGAGAGATCCTTTTTCTTACAGAAGGTGAAATGCACTTTTATCAATGAGGGTGACAAATGCACCAAGTTCTTTCATGCTATGATGAAGAAACAGAAGGTGCTGAGCTCCATCCCCTTCATTATCACTAGCCAAGGTTCCACCACAACATCTTCTGAAACCATTGTTGAGGAATTTATTAACCATTATAGCAACATTTTTGGTAATACTGTGCCCACAACCCCCATTGACTGGAATGTGTTTAGAGAGGGCCCCCTGGTGCCACATCATGAACTTCATAGTTTGATCAAGCTAGTTGACAGAGCTGAGGTTAAAGAAGCACTGTTTAGCATTGGGAATGAAAAATCACCTGGACCTGATGGCTACACTTCTGCTTTCTTTAAACAGAAATGGGATATTGTTGGAAATAGCCTTTTTGATGCTGTGTCTGAATTCTTTACCAGTGGAAGACTTCTAAAGCAATTTAACCATGCAACTGTGGTTCTAATTCCCAAATTTAAGGAGAACCCCACTACCAAAGATTATAGACCCATTGCATGTTCTAATGTGGTCTATAAAGTTATTACAAAGATCCTGTCTAATAGGATGGCTCCCATCCTCCCTGATCTCATTAATCCTACACAGGCAGCATTTATCAAGGGCAGAAGCATGGTGGATAATATTCTGTTGGCTCAACATTTGGTTAGGGGTTATGCTAGGAAGAGATCCCCTCCTTGTTGCATGCTCAAAGTGGATATTTCTAAAGCATATGACACTATCTCATGGGATTTCCTGGAGAATACAATGCAAGGTCTTGGCTTTCCTCCCAAATTTGTGGGTTGGATTATGGAGTGTGTTACAACTGCGTCCTTCTCCCTTTCTATCAATGGAGGTGTGCATGGCTTCATCAAATGTAAAAGGAGGCATCAGGCAGGGTGACCCTATGGCACCCACTTTGTTCCTATTCTGTATGGAGTATTTTTCAAGGTTGATCAGGAGGATGCTGTATGGGAGCAGATTCACTTACCACCACAGGTGCTCTAAACTTGGTATTACTCATATAACTTTTGCAGATGATGTGATGATGTTTTGCAGGGGGAACAAGGATTCTGTTACTGTCCTGGCCAACACAATTCAGAATTTCTCTCAAGTATCTGGCCTGTTTGTTAATCCCCTCAAATCCAACATCTTTTTGGCTGGAGAAATCAAGGACAACAAGTCTGATCTCTTGTCCTTGGTTTCCTTTCCTCAGGGGAAACTTCCAGTTAGATATTTGGGACTCCCTTTGACTTCTCAAAGAGCTTCAGAAAGAGACTTTGCCCCCCTTATTGCCAAAGTGGATGAGAATATCCGGAAATGGAACACTAAGTCTCTATCTTCTGCTGGCAAGCTAGAATTGATCAGAAGTGTGATTCAAGGAATTGAGGGTTTCTGGTTTCAGGCTTTCGCCATCCACAAATCTGTTTTGGATAGAATCACTACCCTCTCTAGATCTTTCCTGTGGGGAAGTAAATTCTGCAAAGTGGCCTGGGATGACATCTGTAAACCTAAGATGAAGGGGGTTTGGGACTCAGAAACTCAACCATTTGGAACCAAGCACTCCTGGCTAAGTGCTTCTGGAACATTGCAGCTAATAAGGAAACTTTATGGATACAATGGGTGCATTCTGTCTACCTCCAGGGCAGTGATTTCTGGACCTGGAATCCTAGCAAAAAGGATTCACACTTCTTCAAGAAGATTGCTGAGATTAGGGACTCTCTTTTGCAAAAGTGTGGTGATAGACTCATGATTGAAGACAATCTGTGTGACATGGGGGATATTATATCCACTAAGGTCTATGATCTTCTGAGGTCCAAGGGTAACACTAGACCTTGGATGAAAGCAATTTGGAAGCCATATATCCCCCCAAGATACTCCTTCACTGTTTGGCTTACCCTGCGAGGAAGACTTCCAACAAAAATGAACCTTCACTTCCTACAGCTGGATAATAGGAATTGTGAGTTCTGCCATACTGAGGAGGAAACTGCCCAGCACCTCTTCTTCCTTTGTGAGAATACTGCTCTCATTTGGGGAGCCATCAGAAACTGGCTTAATATTGCACCAGCCTTATCCACCCTTGAGAGAGCCATTGAATGGGTAGGAAGATAGAGACATAGTCATTGTGCTAAAAGGAAAATGTGGAGACTGGCAATCATGTGCACTGTCTACACCATCTGGAGAAGCAGAAATGGATGCTACTTTGACCATGAAGGATTCAACAGTGATACTATCATTTACAAAATCAAAGTGGGGGTATATAAGGTGATGCAGAGATTATACCCCCAGGGACCCCTAATCCTTTGATTGCTTTGCTTGTGAGCAGGCCTGGTGATACTACTGTGTTTGGGGCTCCTTAGAACCAAGGTAAAGTCTTTTCTGAGGATACCTTGGTTCTAAACCTTGTGACTTTTCCCTTACCTCCAATTATAACTCTGTGGTTGAGGAGGGGTTGATCAGTGCCTGACTGTTTGGAGTGGTGGAAATGAAGTTAACCCTTTGACCCTGTGTGGGCTGAAGAGTTAACCTCAGGTCCTGGGCTTACTTGGAAATAGCTCAAATAGTAGATACCCAGTTTCTGGACATATAAAGTGTGAGCTGGGTCCAGATTTGGTCCGTGGGGTGCTGGAACAGTCTCTCTTCTGAGCAAGCTGTTCCTTGGGTTTGGGCCAGCCTCAATGGCTTAGTCTCTGGACTATGGCATTGGGGTGGTGGAAACAATTTTACCTCTTTTTACCCCTTCTGGATACAAAGAGGTACCTTTGGGTCCCGGTTGGGGTGTTTTCACCCACTTTCTCTCTTTCTTTCCCCCCCTCCCTCCCTTCTTTTCTTTCCCTCTTTTTTCTCCATCCTCTCATTCTGCTTCTTTTCTGCTGGACACAATCCATTACATAAGCCTGCTCCTTCCTTGGAGTGGGACTAGGTAGATGGTTGTGTTTGGCCTGGTTTTTTTTTTGGGTGGGTTAACCCTTTGTGGGTGGCTGAAACAGACATAAGTCATTGTACCCCTTCTGTCTGGGTCTGGTTGGGGGTGTTTGCACCCTGCCTCCTCCTTCTTTTTCCCCCTCTTACCCCTTCTTTTTTCTCTCTTTTCTCTTCCTCTTCTGTTTCTTCACTTCCCTCCCACCTTTCTCTTGCTCTAGGACTTAGCCCACAATGCATATTACACCTCTTTCTTTGACTTGTATATGTATGAAGGCTAGTCCTCCTTGCTGTGCTGCTACTTGGTTAACCGGTTCTCAAATATGTTTGGGTTACTGTGGATCATTTGATTGGAGCCTCATGTCTGTACCCTCCACATTTAATCACTCTTCTTCCATATCACTGACAGATGGGAGTGTGGATGCATGGATGACTGTTTACTCTCTGTGGTTGTACCCCTGCTTGGTCTATCACTGGAAGTGACTGGTGTCATGATGTACAACTTGTTATGTGCTTTACCTGGCTGTGCCGAGTTTGGATTTTGATTGACATGATGCACTCTTTGAAGGGAGATGAACACACCTGGTTGCAATGGATGTTTTACTACTTGATATCAACTTGAGTCTTGGGGTACAGGTATCCGTGCTTATGTAGATTGTCTACTACTTGGGTTCAAACCTGCCCTTTTGTTTGTGAAAAGGGGTGTTGATCTTCTGAACCTAGCTGTGATTGGACATACATGATGCTACTGATACTACCTAATGCCTTGCTTGACTCAACTGGAATGTGGAATGCGTTGCAATATGGACTTGAAGCTGGTTTCGTTCTGTTTGTAATCTGTGTGTAACCTTCTGTGCTGAAGCTGTTCTTGGGTTACCTTTTTGGTTTTTTGTGGATCAATTTGTTTTATGTATGGCCTATTACCTTTGTTTGTGTAGGGACTTGTGTAATTTTCAGTTTGAATAGGTGTTTAGGTTATATGTATACACTAATGCACGTAACCATCTTATGGTTAAGCATTTGACATTCTTGTATTCATTTGATTACGGGTAATAATAATTTACATGTTACCTTGAAAGAGCTCTCAATGAGCTTCAGAGAGAGACTTTGCCCCCCTTATTGCCAAAGTGGATGCGAATATCATAAAATGGAACACTAGGTCTCTATCTTTTGCTGGAAGACTTGAATTAATTAGAAGTGTGATTCAAGGAATTGAGGGTTTCTGGTTTCAGGCTTTCCCCATTCACAAATCTGTTTTAGATAGAATTACTACCCTCTGCAGAGCTTTCTTGTGGGGTAGTAAATTCTGCAAAGTGGCCTGGGATGACATCTGTAAACCCAAAGATGAAGGGGGTTTGGGACTCAGAAACTCAACCATTTGGAACCAAGCACTCCTGGCTAAGTGCTTCTGGAACATTGCAGCAAATAAGGAAACTTTATGGATACAATGGGTGCATTCTGTCTACCTTCAGGGCAGTGACTTATGGACCTCGAATCCTGGCAAAAAGGACTCACACTTCTTCAAGAAGGTTGCTAAAATTAGAGACTCTCTTTTGCAAAAGTGTGGTGACAGATTCATGATTGAAGACAATCTTTGTGATATGGGGGATATTAAAGCCACCAAGGTCTATGACCTTTTGAGGTCCAAGGGTAACAGTAGACCTTGGATGAAAGCAATTTGGAAGTCTTATATCCCTCCTAGATACTCCTTCACTGTTTGGCTTACCCTCAGAGGAAGACTTCCTACAAAAATGAATCTCCACTTCCTCCACTTGGCCAATAGAAATTGTGAATTCTGTAATACTGAGGAGGAAACTGCACACCACCTTTACTTCCTTTGTGAGAATACTGCCCTCATTTGGGCAGCCATCAGAAACTGGCTTAAAATTGCACCAGCCTTAACCACACTTGAGAGAGCCATTGAATGGGTAGGAAGACAGAGAAATAGTCATTGTGCTAAGAGAAAAATGTGGAGACTGGCAATCATGTGCACTGTGTACACCATCTGGAGAAGCAAAAATCGATGCTATTTTGACCATGAAGGGTTCAACCTGACACCATCATTAACAAAATCAAAGTGGGGGTATATAAGGTGATGCAGAGATTATACCCCCAGGAACTCCTGATCCTCTGAAAGATGTGCTTGGGACCAGACTCTGATACTTCTTTGACTGTGCTCCCTTAGAATCAAGGTAAAATCTTTTTTGAGGATACCTTGGTTCTAAACCCTGTGATTTTCCCCTAACTTC
This sequence comes from Cuscuta australis, assembly GCA_003260385.1. NCBI lineage: Eukaryota > Viridiplantae > Streptophyta > Magnoliopsida > Solanales > Convolvulaceae > Cuscuta > Cuscuta australis. The sequence continues at coordinate 600,233 of NQVE01000169.1, read as the reverse complement.
CAATGATAACTCTGTGTTTGAGGAATGTTTGATCAATGCTTGACTGCCTGGGGTGGTGGAAATCAGGTTAACCCTTTTGACCCTGTGTGGGTTGTAGAGTTAACTTCAGGTCCTGGACTGACTTGCGTGAATCCAACACTTGGTGAATCCAACTCGGACACATGTCAGACTCCTTGGTTCGTGTTTCAAGACGAGTCGAATGGAGAGCCCACAAGTCAACGACCTGAGTACGCAGGTGCCGAAGCACACGCGGGGCGCGCACTACTTCCCACAATACAAGAAGCGGATTCCCCTAGCATATCAAATTCCCAAGCTTCGACCGCCACCTGAATTCTCGCTGATCCACACCCAGAGCCTATCAGTAGACCGGCTAACCACCGTTCCACATCACACCTGGGCCTATCGCCGGTCTCCATCTGCTTCCCTCTCGACAATTTCAAGCACTCTTTGGCTCTTTTTTCAAAGTTCTTTTCATCTTTCCCTCGCGGTACTTGTTCGCTATCGGGCTCTCACCTGTATTTAGCCTTGGACGGAATTCACCACCATATTTGGGCTGCATTCCCAAACAACCCGACTCTAAGACAGCACCTCGTGGTGCGACAGGGTCTAGGCCCGACGGGGCTCTCACCCTCTCCGGCGCCCCTTTCCAGGGGACTTGGGCCCAGTCCGCCGCTAAGGACGCTTCTCCAGACTACAATTCAAACGGCAAAACCCTTCGATTCTAAGGCTGGGCTGTTCCCATTTCACTCGCCGTTACTAAGGAAATCCTTGTAAGTTTCTTCTCCTCCGCTTATGGATATGCTTAAACTCAGCGGGTAGTCTCGCCTGACTTGGGGTCGCAATCAAAGAGCCAAAACCGGTAGCTTCATAGGATCCCGACGCCACAATGAAGCCGAGCAAGGCTGGAAACTATGCACACCTAGCACATCCACCGCACACCAAGACATCAACAAAATCAAGGACAACATTTTTGGCCAACCACGCCCAAGGAAGGGCCCAGGAGGCCAGGATCTATTCCCACTCCACACACGAGAGGGGAGACATAATGCATGACACCCAAGCATACGTGCCCTCAACCGAATGGCTTGAGGCACAACATGCGTTCAAAGTTTCGATGGTTCACGGGATTTTGCAATTCACACCATGTATCACATTTCGCTACGTTCTTCATCGATGCAAGAGCCGAGATATCCATTGTCGAGAGTCATTTTTATTAAAAGGATGCAAAGCTCACAGGCAGCATAACTGAGCTCTGCGAGGTTGCACACTCATTATTATATTCCTTGGCGCTGCTGCGCCGGTGTTTTTACGACTTATCCTTCCTCTAAATGATAAGGTTCAATGGACTTCTCGCAACGTCGCTGTAACGCCCCAAAACATAAGCTAGAATTATTAATAAAAAATAATAAATTAATCAAATTTGTTTTGATTAAAAATAATTTATTGTTAGACTTTGGGCCGAAAAAAATATGTGTTTGATATCCAATATCTTAATCTGGATAAATCTCATAGAAATAAATCTAATATGTTGACTAATTGTGTAATCTTGGTTGGGAACCTGAATACAAACCCAAAATCAGCAATAAATGAATAATGTGTTTATGATGTAAACTTTAAAATGATTTATTGAAATAAATCATGAGAATAAATAAAATGAATTTAGTATGAGTACCTTTTTAAGTAAAGGTCAAATAAATCAATTTTGACTTTGTCAAAGTCAACCACCCAAAAATATGATGTCGGAAAAAGTATTACAAATAATTATGAAAAGTATATCGTTGGATAGAGCTCGACTGTCTGATCGTAACGGTGCAAACAGATTTCAATTTGGAGAAAGTTGGACCAAAAAGTGTACCCCGACTGGAACCAAAATAGGTCCTAATCAGGGAACTGTTTAGACGGCGCCTCCTCTGTTGGACATGAGTTCAAACCCCTTTTCTATTTCTTCTAGAATATATTTTTGTTTTGATGAATGACAAACAGGATGATTAATTTCAAGCTGATCGAAAATTTATTTTCGTATCGAGAAAAGCGAAGAAGGGTATCAAGAAGTTTACGGCGATATAAATCGACGACCACCCCTACGCAGATTTTTTTGAAGTGAAGTGAAGACTCCGAAGAATATTTTTTTAAGTCTAGGAATATTTGTAAGGATGACAATATCTTCTGCACAAACAAATTAATTTCTGAGGGATAAAAATTATTATTTTTTGAGTCAGTTGAAAAATTACTTTTCCTCTGTCTAAAATATTTTATTGAGTCAGTTTCAAAATAAGTGTGTCAAAATTTCTTAAAAACATTCTTTTAAGATTACACAATTTCTTTTGGTAAGAAAAATATACTTTAAATATTTTTCGTGTACATCGTTTGACACACAAAATAATTTTTGGACTCACTTTTTCTCCCCTATTCAAATTCATTGAATAAGGGATATTATTTTTGAGGAGCGTTCTTGTTATTCTCGTTGTCTCAAACAACGAATATAAAGCCAATGCCCTTCTCATCGCACTTGGCTTGGGCCCTTTCATGTTTGCGCATTATTTTTTACTTTAATCGATTATTTTATCTAAAATAATCGATTAGATCCAATTTCTCAGCGCTGGATTCCTCAGGCCAATAGACTTAATCAATTAAATTTGTCCATTTAATCGATTAGTTTAAACAGAGCAGGATAATCGATTTTTCTCTCTTTTTTAATCGATTAATTCCACTTTTGGTTTCAAGTCTTTTCGCTTCTGTACACTTTAATCGATTAAAATTCCTAATTTAATCGGTTAATTCTGTCTGGTGCATATCATCAGCTTTCTCCAACGGCTTTATTTTCCTCAGCCTATTTAATCCCTCATTCTCCTTCATTTCTAGACACACCTCTTGCACTCCAATATATTCTTTGAGCTATATTCATCCTTTGCTTAATCTTCCTCATCAAAATATTATTTTTTGAGAGTTAGAAATATTTTCTTTGAGTGCTAAAGAAGTTGTCATCCATAGAGCTTTAATTCTTCAACACTACTTTGCTCAATTGTGTGAGCTTTCATTCTTGTGTTGTAAACTCAATCTCTTTTGAGTGTTGTTCTTAAGACTTGTGTGACTCAAGTCTTGTTGTTGTAAGAAAGTGAGGCTTGTGTGATTCAAGTTCTCAAGTTGTACCGGTTTTTCAAGCACCCGTTGAAGCTTGAAGATTAGTAGGACTTTCGAGAGAGTCTCTCGGAGGACTGGATTAGCCACGAGGTGGTGAACCAGTATAAATCTCGGTGTTCTTCTTTCCCTTACTCTCTTTATTTATTCCTGCGATTCTATTATTTCACACATGCGAAAAACGCACATTCTTGTAAACAACTCTATTCACCCCCCCCCCCTCTAGAGTTGCACATTTGTCTAACAATTGGTATCGGAGCAGGAAGTTCTTCGAATACGTTATTTTTCAGGAACTAAAAGATCAAATGGCATCAAGAATGTTCAACGCGGGAGTGAACGAGGGACAATCAACCACGAGGCCACCGTTGTTCGATGGAACCAACTACTCGTATTGGAAGGAGAGGATGAGAATCTTTATCCAATCCAACGACTACAAGCTGTGGTTGATTGTGAAGAACGGCTGCGGAGTCCCGATGAAGAAAGTCGGTGAAGTCAATGTTCCCAAAACCGAAGAGGAGTTCACCGACGAAGATTGCAAAAAGATGGAGCTCAACGCCAAGGCAATAAACATGATTTATTGCGGTGTTAACGCGGATGACTACCGCAAAATCTCGCGGTGTGAAACCGCAAAACAAATGTGGGAGAAATTGGAGGTCACCTACGAAGGAACCGCGCAGGTTCGGGAGGCCAAAATTGACCATCTCACTCACGAGTATGAACTCTTTTCAATGAAGGAAAATGAGAAGATTGAGGAAATGTTTGAGAGATTCTCTAACATCATCAATCCCCTCAATCTTCTCGGGAAGACATACACCGACCGAGAGCTCATGAGAAAGGTGCTGCGAAGCCTATCCCCCAAATGGCGTTCAAAGGTGGACGCAATCAAAGAAGGTCGTGACTTCCAAACAACGACCTATGATGCTCTTCGAGGTAATCTTATTACCTACGAAACCACACAACTCTCAAAGGTGGTTGAAGAGAGGAACAAGAGGTCTATTGCTCTACCCGCAACAACATCAACCCACAACAACGTTGATGATGAAGATGATGACAGCGACGACACCGACCTCGGACTCTTTGTCCGAAAATTCAAGAAGATGATGCTCAAGAAGGGAGCCAAGAAGAACACTCCACCCAAATGCTATGGGTGTGGTGAAATAGGACACATCAAACCAATGTGTCCACAGCTCAAGAACGAGAAGGACAAGAGGGCACCGAAGAAGCAACGTGCCTACATTTCTTGGGAGAACGACGGCTCCGGGAGTGAAGCCTCGGAAACGGAGGAAGTGGCCAACTTGTGTCTCATGGCCATTGAAAAACAACATTTGTTAAAGCTAGGGGGAATAAAAATGCTAGGATAAATAATCAAACTAGAAAAGCACATCTTAGCAAACCTAGAACTCATTACACTCAACCATATAGGATGAATAATCCAAATGTTATTTGCCACTATTGCAATAGGATAGGTCACATTGCACCCGTGTGCTTCACCAAAATTAGGCATTTTCAACAAACGCACACACATCGCACATATGCTAACCAAAAAGGACCCAACAATACATGGGTACCTAAACCGTCTCCTTGATATCTTTTTGTAGGTGTGCTTGAAGGCTTCGAGTACCTCTTGGTATCTCGATAGCGGATGCTCCAAGCACATGACCGGAGACGCATCCAAATTTAGTAGTTTAGAGTATTTCAAAGGTGGCAATGTCGTTTTTGGTGACAACAACAAAGGAAGAATCATTGGAAGTGGCACCGTCGGAAAGGACAATGCTACAACCGTTGAGAACGTTCTTCTTGTTGAGGGCCTCAAGCACAATCTTCTTAGCATTAGCCAATTGTGCGATAGAGGTAACCGTGTCATCTTTGATTCTAGAAAATGCATTGTAGAACGCTTGTGTGACAATAAGACTATTCTTTGTGGTAGTAGAGTAGATAACATTTACATGTTTGATCTTGAAAATTCCCCGTCTACTTTAGCTAAGTGTCTCATTACCAAAGAGGAAGAAACGTGGCTATGGCATCGTCGGATAGCTCACGTTAATATGGGCCATCTTAATAAGTTGGTTTCAAAAGACTTAGTAATTGGTGTTCCTAAACTTAAGTTTGAGAAGAATCTAATTTGTGATGCATGTCAAAAGGGGAAGCAAGTAAGGGCCTCGTTTAAGTCAAAGAACGTTGTTTCTACGACTAGGCCATTACAACTTTTGCACATGGACCTTTTTGGACCTTCAATAACTATGAGTTTAGGAGGTAATTACTTCGGCTTTGTTATCGTTGATGACTATTCGAGGTTTACATGGACACTCTTTCTTGCTCATAAGTATGATGCACTTAATGCTTTCAAGAAATTCATTAAATTGGTTCAAAATGAAAAAGACTCTCACATTGCATCCATTAGAAGTGATCATGGGGGAGAATTTGATCAAGACGGCTTTGATGTCGTTTGTGACGAATTAGGCATTGAGCATAATTTTTCAGCCCCCCGTACACCACAACAGAATGGCGTGGTTGAACGGAAAAATAGGTCTCTTGAAGAGATGGCTAGAACTATGCTCAATGAGGCAAACCTTCCTAAATACTTTTGGGCGGATGCCGTGAGTACCGCGTGCTACGTGTTAAATCGAGCCGTCATTAGACCGATACTCAAGAAAACGCCCTATGAACTTTACAAAGGAAGAAAGCCTAACCTCTCCTATTTTCATGTCTTTGGATGTAAAGTTTTCATTCATAATAATGGAAAAGATAACTTGGGAAAATTTGATGCTAAGTCGGATGAAGGAATTTTCTTAGGTTATTCTCTTCGTAGTAAGGCATATAGAGTGTTCAACAAGCGTACTAAGACCGTAGAGGAGTCTATTCATGTTGTCTTTGATGAATTTGATGCTCGCTTGGCGAGAAAAGGTATTGTTGATAATGTTGCAAGTTCTTATGATGATGAAGAAGAAATCGTTAAGGAAAAGGAACCGGAAGAAGAGAAAACGCAGAAACAAACGGAGCTTCCTAAGGAATGGAGAACATTGAAGAACCACCCGATTGACAATGTCATTGGTGATATAACGCAAGGAGTTTCTACTCGTAATTCTCTTAGGAACACAATTAATCACATGGCTTTTGTTTCACAAATTGAACCAACAACTATTTTGGATGCTATTAATGATGAACATTGGTCTATGGCAATGCAAGAGGAGCTTAACCAATTTAAACACAATGATGTTTGGGAATTGGTGCCTAGACCTAATGATCATTCCGTTATTGGCACAAAATGGGTGTTTCGCAACAAACTCGATGAAAATGGTATAATCACTAGAAACAAAGCTAGGCTTGTAGCTAAAGGCTACAATCAAGAAGAAGGCATTGATTATGAAGAAACTTATGCACCGGTTGCACGTTTAGAAGCTATTCGTTTATTGCTTGCATTTGCATCTACAATGGATTTTAAACTTTATCAAATGGATGTTAAAAGTGCCTTCCTTAATGGTATCATTCAAGAGGAAGTGTATGTCGAACAACCCCGGGTTTCGAAGACTATGAGTTTCCCGAACATGTCTTCAAACTCAAAAAGGCGCTTTACGGTCTCAAACAAGCACCTCGTGCTTGGTATGAACGGTTAAACAAATTTCTTTTGGACCATGAGTTCAAACGGGGTCAAGTCGACACTACTCTTTTTATCAAGAAAGATAACCAAGACATCCTTTTGGTTCAAGTTTACGTAGATGATATCATATTCGGTGCTACTAACGAGGTTTTGTGCAGGGATTTTTCCGATATGATGCAAAGTGAATTTGAAATGTCAATGATGGGAGAATTAAAGTTCTTCCTTGGGCTGCAAATTAGACAATGCAAAGAAGGAACATTCGTGTGTCAAACAAAATATTGTAGGGAATTGCTTAAAAGGTTCGATGTTACCGAATCCAAATCCATTGACACACCAATGAGCACCTCTTGCTATCTCGACAAGGACAAAAAAGGTAAAGATGTTGACATCAAGCGCTACCGAGGTATGATCGGCTCTTTACTTTATCTTACCGCGAGTAGACCGGATATCATGTACTCCGTTTGTATATGCGCTAGGTATCAATCATGTCCTAAAGACTCGCACTTGGTTGCGATCAAAAGGATAATGCGATATCTCGCGGGCACGTTGAATGTAGGTCTTTGGTATCCCAAAGGTTCAACATGTCATCTTGTTGGCTATTCCGACTCGGATTTTGCAGGTTGCAAACTCGATAGGAAACGTACCAGCGGTACTTGCCACTTATTCGGTCATTCGCTAATCTCGTGGTTTAGTAAGAAGCAGGTTAGTGTTGCACTTTCCACCACCGAAGCGGAATATGTCGCTGCGGGAAGTTGTTGTGCCCAAATTCTTTGGCTAAAACAACAACTAGTGGATTTCGGCCTTATACTTGATCACATCCCTATTAGGTGCGACAATATGAGCGCTATTAGTCTAACGAAGAACCCCGTTCTTCACTCGAGGACTAAGCACATAGAAATTAGGCATCACTTCATACGAGATCACGTCCAAAAGGGAGATGTCACAATTGAGTTTGTTGAAACGAAACATCAATTGGCAGAGATTTTCACGAAACCCCTTAGTAGGGAGAGTTTCTTCCACATTCGGAACGAACTTGGAATTTTGGATATCTCTATGAACTAATCCATTCTTTTTATTGACTATACTAATTTGAGCGTCGGAGGCGCGATAAATTCTTTTTTGCAGGGCTTTTATTGTAGGTATCTCTTCCCTTGGTATTCAACCGAATTGGACTTAATGTTTTTTTTCTGTCAAACAAGTTTTAATCGATTACTCCTCGAAGAGAAATTGATTAGTCGCCTCTGTCCCTCTTAATCGATTACTTGACTTTTGTTAATCGATTAAAATCCGAAACTTTTTGCTCTGCGTCACTTTAATCGATTAATTTGGTTACATTAATCGATTAGACTCATCTGTCCATCTTAATCGATTAACCACGTTTGCTTAATCGATTAATAGCTTGAAACGCAAACGTTTAGTTCAGCTCCAATTTTAATCGATTAAAATGCTTCATTTAATCGATTTTGCCTCGGCTATGTTCCTTAATCGATTAAAAACTTTCTTTTAATCGATTAATATTCGATTTATGCCCTTATATCAAGCCCAGGCTTCGTCTTCTTCGCCATTCTCCTATTAAGAAATCAGAAACCCTAACACCTTCTCTTCTCCAATCTTTCTCAAATTTCTTCCATCTTCTCACCAATCTTCTCACCTAATCCCATCAATTTCAAAGAGGAAGGATGCCAAGGTGCAAGAACGCTTCCTCGGGTCAAGAAACCGCGGCAGAGGAGAATGAGAGGCCATGGCGTCGTGAAGGGAGCAAGTACATTCACATACAAACGGGTCTCGCCTTCAACACTGGGGCTTCAGTCGAGAGGTTCCACACCACCTTCCTGACGAAGGAGATTGTCTCTCCTAAGATCGTGAACAAGGACCTCTTCAAATCGGCGACCTATGCCCCGAGTAAGTCTCTATTTCTTCAGCAAGGTTTGCTTCGTTTCATTCATTTGACGTATGAATTCTTTTGTCCAAATCTTATACGTCAATTTTATGCAAATCTTCGTACCACTAAGGGAGGTTCGCCATCTCTCATTTCCTATGTTGACGGCAAAACCGTTTTCATTGACGGTGCCGGTTTGACTTCTTTGTTTGGCCTTCGCCGCGGTGAAATTACCGAAAACTTGGATGAAACATTCCAAGATGAGGCAATTTGGCGACAACTCGGGTTAGATCATCGTGACCTCAAGTTTACACTTGTATTTGTTAGTGTTTTGTATTTGTATTTGCTACACTTGAGTTGTAATTTCTTCTACCTGTAACTTAAGCAAGTAACCACCTTGTGGTTAAGCTGATGACATTTTGTATTCGTTTGATTTGGGTAATAATAATTTACATGTTACCCGTAGAAATTCTAGCAACCCGAGTGTCATTAATCTCACTTTAATTCAACGCGTCCAACAATACATCTTCTTATATGTTTTGTTGCCCCGTGATTCGAACCATGGCGTTGTCAACAAGGACGATATTCGTTTGTTTCACGTCCTGTTGAACGATGTCAAATTTGATTGGGTTCACTTCTTTATCGTTGCACTTAGCGATGGCACTCGTTTTTCCCATCTCCGTTTTGCCATCCCCATTATGCATATCCTTGCTCATTGCAAAATAGACTTTACTCGGGACACTCAGGTGCCGGTCAAGAAGACATGTTTCATCACTGAAGCCAAGTTTTCCCGGATCGTGTATCGAGAGGAGGGCGATGCTGCACCAAATCTGGACCTGATAGTCGCAGAAGAAGAAGAAGAAGAGAGCCAAAACGAGACTCAAGCAGAGTCATCTCGAGCCGGAGGAAGTCGAGCCACGGAGCGCGTCACTCATCAACGGAGGACTCGTCCAAGAGAAGAAGCACCGGAACCTTATTGGGTGAAGAAGATCTTCGATACTCTCACATGCATCCGAGATGACGTTCGCCAGCTCAACGAGAGGATGACTCGTCTTGAGCAATCTCGCTCCTACCGTGGCCCGCGTCACAGTTTTGGCGGAGGAGCTCGTCCGGCGAACTCTCTTTGATTATTATTATTATTTTTTATTGACTGATTATGATACATTGTTTTTGTTATGACTCTTTTGGTGGTTGATGATGTTCCTTTCGATGATGCTAGTTGATATTAACTGCTTGTGTATTAATATCATTGTTGGTTTGGCAATATTGTTCTTATTTAGAACATATTGTCCCTTTGTGGCATTTTTTTTAAGAGTTCTCTTTTAAAGAAAACTCTTGCCATTTTTTTTCTTCCTTCAATATCCCGGCATTGTTTAAGGGGGAAGGTTATCGGTTGATAATGCCAAAAGGGGGAAGGAAGGATAGTTGAGAAATTTTTTTCCACTTATTACTCCGATGATTATTTTTACTGCACTTCTCTAACCTTGCAGGGGGAATTATTCTTAAAAGGAAGTAATTTCTGAACTCTTACTTTGCTCTTTCTCAACTATGTTTGTCATTATCAAAAAAGGGGAAATTGTTGGACATGAGTTCAAACCCATTTTCTATTTCTTCTGGAATATATTTTTGTTTTGATGAATGACAAACAGGATGATTAATTTCAAGCTGATCGAAAATTTATTTTCGTATCGAGAAAAGCGAAGAAGGGTATCAAGAAGTTTACGGCGATATAAATCGATGACCACCCCTACGCAGATTTTTTTGAAGTGAAGTGAAGACTCCGAAGAATTTTTTTTTAAGTCTAGGAATATTTGTAAGGATGACAATATCTTCTGCACAAACAAATTAATTTCTGAGGGATAAAAATTATTATTTTTTGAGTCAGTTGAAAAATTACTTTTCCTCTGTCTAAAATATTTTATTGAGTCAGTTTCAAAATAAGTGTGTCAAAATTTCTTAAAAACATTCTTTTAAGATTACACAATTTCTTTTGGTAAGAAAAATATACTTTAAATATTTTTCGTGTACATCGTTTGACACACAAAATAATTTTTGGACTCACTTTTTCTCCCCTATTCAAATTCATTGAATAAGGGATATTATTTTTGAGGAGCGTTCTTGTTATTCTCGTTGTCTCAAACAACGAATATAAAGCCAATGCCCTTCTCATCGCACTTGGCTTGGGCCCTTCATGTTTGCGCATTATTTTTTACTTTAATCGATTATTTTATCTAAAATAATCGATTAGATCCAATTTCTCAGCGCTGGATTCCTCAGGCCAATAGACTTAATCAATTAAATTTGTCCATTTAATCGATTAGTTTAAACAGAGCAGGATAATCGATTTTTCTCTCTTTTTTAATCGATTAATTCCACTTTTGGTTTCAAGTCTTTTCGCTTCTGTACACTTTAATCGATTAAAATTCCTAATTTAATCGGTTAATTCTGTCTGGTGCATATCATCAGCTTTCTCCAACGGCTTTATTTTCCTCAGCCTATTTAATCCCTCATTCTCCTTCATTTCTAGACACACCTCTTGCACTCCAATATATTCTTTGAGCTATATTCATCCTTTGCTTAATCTTCCTCATCAAAATATTATTTTTGAGAGTTAGAAATATTTTCTTTGAGTGCTAAAGAAGTTGTCATCCATAGAGCTTTAATTCTTCAACACTACTTTGCTCAATTGTGTGAGCTTTCATTCTTGTGTTGTAAACTCAATCTCTTTTGAGTGTTGTTCTTAAGACTTGTGTGACTCAAGTCTTGTTGTTGTAAGAAAGTGAGGCTTGTGTGATTCAAGTTCTCAAGTTGTACCGGTTTTTCAAGCACCCGTTGAAGCTTGAAGATTAGTAGGACTTTCGAGAGAGTCTCTCGGAGGACTGGATTAGCCACGAGGTGGTGAACCAGTATAAATCTCGGTGTTCTTCTTTCCCTTACTCTCTTTATTTATTCCTGCAATTCTATTATTTCACACACGCGAAAAACGCACATTCTTGTAAACAACTCTATTCATCCCCCCCCCCTCTAGCGTTGCACATTTGTCTAACATCCTCCCCCACTACGCCGATCGCAGAATTGTGGAGTCACCATAGCTGTTTTCTTCTTCTCTCCTTCTCATTATATAATAGAACCCAACCTTCTCATTTCTTCACCATTCTTCTTCATTCTTCTTCCTAAGTGTTCATGAAAGTGTGAGGAGTGTTGTTTTGCTGTCAATTTGGTGTGAAGTCGCTGGAGTTGGGAGATATACTCGCCGGAAGTTTCGCCGGAAAATTTTCAAAACCTTTGTTTGGCTTCGAGGTAAGCCCGTAGATATATCTAATGACTAGAATGTTCATATAGGTCGTTTCTACGTTCATAAATGGTCATTTGGTTGAGTTTTGTGTTTGACATGCTTGAAGAACTAAGAATCATAAACCATGAAATTGATGTTAAAATTATGAATTAATGATGCTAAAATGATCCATGAACCTTGGAGAACATTTTTATATACTTTAATTGAAGTTTGGTGAGTAAAAGTGACATTTCCGCAAGTTGGCTCGAGGTAGAAGACGATGGATAATCGATTATCAACTTGAAAATCGATTATTCATCATTCTGCAGATTTTTTTGAACAAAGCTGAGCAACAGTCGATTATCAGAATGTGATAATCGACTGTCAGCCCTCTCTGAAGTTTGATAATCGATTATCAGAGTGTGATAGTCGATTATCAGCCCATTCTGAACATCAGACAGTAGATTATCAGAAGTGACAGTAGACTGTATCCCTACACTATTGAAGAAAATGAAGCTAATAGTTAATAATTGAATTTCCTATCATATATTAATCAATTATTGTTTAGAAAACATGATTTTTGAACTATGAAATCCTATTTTGGATACCAATTAATTATGCACAATATAAATATGATTTTGTATAATAAAAATGAGGTTTTTTGGCATATAAAATACTATGTGATGCATAACGGTAAGTTCGGGTGTTAACACTCGAGACTAGGCCGCTGTTTGTTTTCAAATGTTATGTTGATTGATGATTATGATGAATGATTATTATGATGATTATGACTTGATGAAACTACTGATTAAAATGATTATTGAAGATTAAATTATGAATTGAAATGAATATGTTGATGATTATGAAATGATTTGAATTCTAAGGATAACTAGAAGAACTCTAAGATATACCTAGGTTGACGTTGGTTTCTAAGACTATCTAGAAGACCTCTAAGATGACTTAGAAATGGGCCTTGCGGGTATAATCATGAATATTCGGTGGCCTGGGTTAAAATGTACGTACGGGATCCATAACCAAACTAGAGGAACTCGTTTGGGGATGCCACCCAACTCGACAGTTAGTATCCTACTGTTCGGTTTTCTGGATTTGTACCTTAAGCGAAGGCTATTTTAAGAGTTGGTAAATCAATCGGAATATATGTACCTTAAACTAATGACCTAGCTTAAGAGTTGGTTAGAAGTACCTTAAACTCTAATAAGTTTAAGAGTTGGATAAAAGTACATTAAACTAGAATTAGTTTAAGAGTTGGATATAAGTACCTTGAACTAGAACTAGTTTAAGAGTTGGTAAACATCAAATAGATTGGCCTTAGACTAAGAATAATTTAAGGATATTATTTAATGAGGATGTTGAATGTTGAATATGAATATTGAATGACGAATGTTGAATATTGATTATTGTATATTTGAACTGAATACTCTGTGCATGATATCAAATGATTTGATTATGAATTTGGATTCAATTTATATGGATGTTCGACGCATTAGATATGCTTACTCCGCTTCACCGCTGAGCGTGTAGTATGTTTTATTTGCTACACGTAGGTTAATAGAAAGAATGATGTGACGTGATTTTGGAGGCAGACGGAGGCGAGATTGTCAGAATGGATGTGATGGTTTTGAATTAAAGAAATTATGTTTGTAATTATGATTTGTTAAGCTTCCGCAATATTGAAAACTCCGCACTGTATATGTTACGAAAAATATTATCGTGATAAATAAAAGTGTTTGAAAAGTTTTAAATTTTACGATTACCAAGTTAATACTTTAGTCCGAAAGGGGCTGCAGACCTGGACGGATTAGGGTGTTACATTTTGGTATCGGAGCAAAGTGAGGCTGGAGACAGATATCTTTCTAATGTGTGTGGTATGGGACATACAACTTGGTAAGATACATGTAGCCGGTGGAGGTAGATATCTTTCTAATCTGTGTGGTATGGGACACACAGCTTGGGGAGATACATACAGCCAACTCATGATCCTTGGGAACCCTCGCGCGTGAACGGTGGCGAAGCGTGACTCCCCGCCTAAGGGCTCAAGCAATTGAGTGCTTTGATAGGACCAAAATGTAGCCACATAGATGTGTTACATTTTGGTATCGGAGCATATGGTTTTAAAACCGATCTTCGGATCGAAATTTGATTTTTTTAAAAAAAATAATAATAAAATGTCAATCACATTTACGACTCTCGCATCCCTCTGGTCCAGGAAAGGTATGAGAATTTACTTGGTAAATATTGACTCTGTTAGAACTCTCATTAAATAAAAATTGTTAGTTCTAAAATTATATCGAGTGTAGACTCAAGTAGAAATTTTCGTACTCGGTGAAGAGACGAAAGAATGAACGAAAAATATATGACCCTCTGATCCATTATTAACGTACGCATCGTATCGCGAATGACGAAACTGATCTGCATTGCAAAATTATATGGAAGTGAGATGACTCTGAAGAAACGAATGATGTTGAACAACATCTGTGAAGCCGATGTCAAAGATCCTCATGTGGACTCAAGATGATCTATTCGTTGATTTAAACACGAACATTTAGAATCAATAAACTCTGTTATCTAAAGTATCCTGTTCTGGTGTCTAACTCTTTACGACGCAAAGAATCAAAATCGTTCGTTAAACGACAATTCCTTACAAAACCTCGTTGAAGTACCATACAAGGAAATCGACATTATCCTTAGTATGCACTGACTGACTGAACGTCGTTGTTGTTGACAACTTGTGATGAAGAATTTCTCAACTAAAGGCCAATGATGGTAACATCATAAGAGGTGAAAGCAAAGCTGATTTTTAAACCAACCGAGTTCATCTCGAATATATATGCAAACATGTCTCAACCATAAAAAGCGTGAAGTCTATTCGTGTGATACGCGAAAGAAAGATCTGAACTAAAGGAACGTACCGAAAGTATGTCACCTCTCTGATATGAACTTCCTAATATTTCACCGTTCCGAGAAATGGAATTTCTCTACCAATCTTGATCCCAAAGAGGACCAATATTCGTAACTCTGCATTAAATATGTTTATGTCAAACTGAATACTCGACTATAAAGATTGACTCACAAAGAAACATTTCACCAAGTATTTCCTCCTTAGGAGAATACCCGTTCTATTTATACGTGAATCGATGAGATTCTGTAACAACTACTGTCAATTGAATAATCCGTTATCCTTTACCTCGTATCGATGACTTATTTGATCAGCTTAGAGGATCCATTGTGTTCTCTAAGATTGACTTACGGTCAGTATACTGTCAAATCCCTGTTATGAAAAATGGACAAACTGACAATCAAGAATTGCTACCCTTCACTACGTATAGACGATTTGTTCAAAGAACCTGTTTGTTAGAAGCTATAGACAGCTCGACCTTGTTAAATAAACTGATGCCTTTCATGAAGCGATTAATGACTTAATTGCTTATCATCAAAAACGTCGATGTAACCTGATTGAATAAGTGAAGTAAAGTGATGCTAACAAAACAAATCGATTGATTCGTTTGACGTAAAAGATCGCGACGTGGTGACAATACAGAACGAGACGTAAAACAGTAACACCAACAGTGAAAGACTGAAGAATGAAGAAAATGTAGCTGCACTGACCATACAGCTTAGAATAATATTTATGACTAACTCGTAATGTTCAAGGACGATATTATTTCAACATGAATGCAACTTAGATTACATGAGGAAAGTTACAGATGCAATTCTAAGTCTAATCTCTCAGGATTTGCAAACTCGTCGTAACCGGCTCCAGGACCCGGGAAAGCTTTGGCAAACTCTAGTTTGTCTAAAAGCTCGTCAACAAAGAAAGAAGAAATAAAAAGTTTCCTCTGGCTGGAAGCCATGAAGTTCTGTCTCACCGCATCGTCTAAGAATTTGAGAAGGTTATTGAAATAACCGTCAATGTTTAAAAGACCAATGGGTCTTATGTGTAACCCTTCAGAAGCCCACGAGATCAAGGTAAACAAACCTTCCATAGTGTCAACTCCTCCGGGAAGAACAATGAAAGCTTCCACGGCATGATTCATCTCAAAATATTTGTAGTAATTGCTGGAAACTGTGTGCTCTACACCATACGTAGGTCCATAGACCCGTCGTGTTGCTATGTACCCAGGAATGAAACCTCTAACGAGACCACCATTGGTAAAGACTGTTGAAGCAACAGCTCCTTGAAGGCCAACACTACCTCCTCCATAGGCAAGTTTAATTTTTCGTCTTAACAATTCCCTTCCTAAATCTACCGCCGTAGCCATAAACTTTGGATTTCTACCAAGAGAATGACTGCCAAGTAGACCAACAAATCTTATGGTGTAAGGAAGTGTTCGAGAAGTTCCTTCCATATTTTGAGAATGTGAGATACTCTTTCCATAATCGTGATATATATAGTCTCTAAAACCGGACCATTGATGGAAAAGTAATTATCACCAGCCAAAATACGTACAGTAAAATGGATTCAAATTACCTGCAGACGAGAACGTACTCGCTAATACTATAGTCTGCTGACGATATGACGTATTGAGAATCTTGAACAGTTAGATTCGTTGTCCTAAAACACGTTCAAATCCGAGACGAAAAGTCAAAATGACTATTTCCTAAGACAACGACCCCTTGAGTAATTGCCAAAGAGTGAAACATTGAAGGATGAAAACCTACGATTAGTAACGATAATTCGCAAACGTTATCTCTGTATTTTGTGACTCATATCCTTGAATTACTCAAAATTGTTGTGTTAAACTACACCCTTGAAAAAAAAATCCCACTTGATCAACGATTGAATTCCATTGTTCTATCAAAATATTAAACCCTTGGGAACTTGTCTTAATTTATCAAGATACGTTATACCGATCTTTGAAAACTACATTCTGTGAACTACGGTAAAAGCATTCTGGTTGGAATATTATGTTGAGTCTCTCTTTGTGAACCACAAAATGGTTGATGCGATTATGTTATCTCTGAAGATTATTATCAATGATCTCATTTGACCAAACAAACTCCGTTATGACCCTACTAAGGGAATGTATGTGCAACAACCAGAGAAGAAATTACGTCACAAGGATCAAGCTGAATCATTCAAGCAAAAATTCCAAACCTATATGCGATATTGGGATAAGAACTCGTAAGATTCCTTAAATTCGTGAATTGAATCACATACTGAAGATATTTTCTTCTTCCCTCGAAACAAGATTAACCATAGTGCTAAAAACGAACATGTCATTATCATATCTTGATCGAAGTAAGGAAGTCGAATATGATTAAACAAATACGAGACAAAGCTCGAATGTGAATTGTTACGAAGGCTCATTAACGGTAGTGAGAACTATCACGAAGGTGAACGAAGGAATGTTTCAAATACGAGATCGATAATGACTATACAACGAGTAGTACCTCCTCATAATGTATGATAAATCCCATATCTTGAAAATCTTGGACCACGAAAAGCCATTTAATGTTACTTACAAATCATTTCTGAACTATATGAATAATGTGAAGATGTCTTGAATGACCTGGATGATTTCGCTAAAACGTATGGATTGAAACAACCTCGGAATCTCCCACTACATCTATTGTGATTCAAAACTACAAATGCTGCTAAGGGACTTTCAATCAAAGAAAGAATGTTGTTGACTAATGACATACAATCGAGATTTGTGAATGAACGAAATGATGTACAAATATGTCAAGTATGCTCCAAAATACGATGTTATACCTTGCAAAGGAACTTAGGTTATGGTTGTTGAATCTGAGCAGGAACCTACGAAATGGATTGTTGGATGCCTTGCCTATAAATCTCTGGAAGAAAGAACGAGTTTGATAACATCGACAGTTTGAGAATACGTATCCGTTTGGATAATGACGTAATTATGGTTTAACCAAATGAACATGACACGGTCATGATAAAGTGAGATCACTACGAAATGTTAAACGTTGACCCTTAGAAGAATTTCAAGGACGAAATTCCTTTAAGGGGGGAGAAATTTAACGCCCCAAAACATACCCTAGAATTATTAATAAAAAATAATAAATTAATCAAATTTGTTTTGATTAAAAATAATTTATTGTTAGACTTTGGGCCGAAAAAAATATGTGTTTGATATCCAATATCTTAATCTGGATAAATCTCATAGAAATAAATCTAATATGTTGACTAATTGTGTAATCTTGGTTGGGAACCTGAGTACAAACCCAAAATCAGCAATAAATGAATAATGTGTTTATGATGTAAACTTTAAAATGATTTATTGAAATAAATCATGAGAATAAATAAAATGAATTTAGTATGAGTACCTTTTTAAGTACAGGTCAAATAAATCAATTTTGACTTTGTCAAAGGCAACCACCCAAAAATATGATGTCGGAAAAAGTATTACAAATAATTATGAAAAGTATATCGTTGGATAGAGCTCGACTGTCTGATCGCAACGGTGCAAACAGATTTCAATTTGGAGAAAGTTGGACCAAAAAGTGTACCCCGACTGGAACCAAAATAGGTCCCAATCAGGGAACTGTTTAGACGGCGCCTCCTCCCCCACTACGCCGATCGCAGAATTGTGGAGTCACCATAGCTGTTTTCTTCTTCTCTCCTTCTCATTATATAAGAGAACCCAACCTTCTCATTTCTTCACCATTCTTCTTCATTCTTCTTCCTAAGTGTTCATGAAAGTGTGAGGAGTGTTGTGGTGCTGTCAATTTGGTGTGAAGTCGCTGGAGTTGGGAGAAATACTCGCCGGAAGTTTCGCCGGAAAATTTTCAAAACCTTTGTTTGGCTTCGAGGTAAGCCCGTAGATATATCTAATGACTAGAATGTTCATATAGGTCGTTTCTACGTTCATAAATGGTCATTTGGTTGAGTTTTGTGTTTGACATGCTTGAAGAACTAAGAATCATAAACCATGAAATTGATGTTAAACTTATGAATTAATGATGCTAAAATGATCCATGAACCTTGGAGAACATTTTTATATACTTTAATTGAAGTTTGGTGAGTAAAAGTGACATTTCCGCAAGTTGGCTCGAGGTAAAAGACGATGGATAATCGATTATCAACTTGAAAATCGATTATTCATCGTTCTGTAGATTGTTTTGAACAAAGCTGAGCAACAGTCGATTATCAGAATGTGATAATCGACTGTCAGCCCTCTCTGAAGTTTGATAATCGATTATCAGAGTGTGATAATCGATTATCAGCCCATTCTGAACATCAGACAGTAGATTATCAGAAGTGACAGTAGACTGTCTCCCTACACTATTGAAGAAAATGAAGCTAATAGTTAATAATTCAATTTCCTATCATATATTAATCAATTATTGTTTAGAAAACATGATTTTTGAACTATGAAATCCTATTTTTCATACCAATCAATTGTGCACAATATAAATATGATTTTGTATAATAAAAATGAGGTTTTTTGGCATATAAAATACTATGTGATGCATGACGGTAAGTTCGGGTGTTAACACTCGAGACTAGGCCGTTGTTTGTTATCAAATGTTATGTTGATTGATGATTATGATGAATGATTATTATAATGATTATGACTTGATGAAACTACTGATTAAAATGATTATTGGAGATTAAATTATGAATTGAAATGAATATGTTGATGATTATGAAATGATTTGAATTCTAAGGATATCTAGAAGAACTCTAAGATATACCTAGGTTGACGTTGGTTTCTAAGACTATCTAGAAGACCTCTAAGATGACTTAGAAATGGGCCTTGCGGGTATAATTATGAATATTCGGTGGCCTGGGTTAAAATGTACGTACGGGATCCATAACCAAACTAGAGGAACTCGTTTGGGGATGCCACCCAACTCGACAGTTAGTATCCTACTGTTCGGTTTTCTGGATTTGTACCTTAAGCGAAGGCTATTTTAAGAGTTGGTAAATCAATCGGAATATATGTACCTTAAACTAATGACCTAGCTTAAGAGTTGGTTAGAAGTACCTTAAACTCTAATAAGTTTAAGAGTTGGATAAAAGTACATTAAACTAGAATTAGTTTAAGAGTTGGATATAAGTACCTTGAACTAGAACTAGTTTAGGAGTTGGTAAACATCAAATAGATTGGCCTTAGACTAAGAATAGTTTAAGGATATTATTTAATGAGGATGTTGAATGTTGAATATGAATATTGAATGACGAATGTTGAATATTGATTATTGTATATTTGAACTGAATATTCTGTGCATGATATCAAATGATATGATTATGAATTTGGATTCAATTTATATGGATGTTCGACGCATTAGATATGCTTACTCAGCTTCACCGCTGAGCGTGTAGTATGTTTTATTTGCTACACGCAGGTTAATAGAAAGAATGATGTGACGTGATTCTAGAGGCAGACGCAGGCGAGATTGTCAGAATGGATGTTATGGTTTCGAATTAAAGAAATTATGTTTGTAATTATGATTTGTTAAGCTTCCGCAATATTGAAAACTCCACACTGTATATGTTACGAAAAATATTATCATGATAAATAAAAGTGTTTGAAAAGTTTTAAATTTTACGATTACCAAGTTAATACTTTAGTCCGAAAGGGGCTGTAGACCTGGACGGATTAGGGTGTTACAGTCGCGGGCAGAAAACCACCCACATCACCACGATCCGAACACTTCACCGGATCATTCAATCGGTAGGAGCGACGGGCGGTATGTACAAAGGGCAGGGACGTAGTCAACGCGAGCTGATGACTCACGCTTACTAGGAATTCCTCATTGAAGAGCAACAATTGAAATGATCTATCCCCATCACGATGAAATTTCAAAGATTACCCGAACCTATCGTCCAAGGCTATACGCTCATTGAATACATCAGTGTAGCGGGCGTGCGGCCCAGGACATCTAAGGGAATCACAGACCTGTTATTGCCTCAAACTTCCGCGGCCTAAGAGGCCGTAGTCCCTCTAAGAAGCTGCCCATGAAGGGATGCCTTCGCATAGCTAGTTAGCAGGTTGAGGTCTCGTTCGTTAACGTAATTAACCAGACAAATCGCTCCACCAACTAAGAACGACCATGCACCACCACCCATAGAATCTTGAAAGAGCTCTCAATCAAGATTCTTCAGGCAGATGTTTTGGGTCCCTGGTTGGGATGTCTCTACATCCTCTTCTTTCTTTCTCCCCCCCCCCCTCCTCCCTTCTTTCTTTCTTTCCTTTCATTTCTCTCCTGACCTTGATTTCTCCAGGGATCTTAACCATGATTCCTGTTACCAATCATTCTTCAGATTGGCCAGGATACATGGTGAGGTCCTTTGGCCTTGGTTGATAACTTGGACGGTGTTTGAACTGAACTTTGATGAGGTTATCATCTGGATTAGTCACCACACTTCTGATAGGTGACTAAATTCAACACTTGGAAGATGGGAACCTTTGGAAGGCTTGAATAAACTTGGGACATGCAAGGACTTTGGACTGTAATATGACAATGGACCTGGGATTTGCAAGATTGGGGTACACCAGATTCTTCAGGCAGATGTTTTGGGATTGAGTTGAGGAATACCACTGCACTGGGCCTCCATGATGAATGTCTGGTTGAAGGCACTGACTGTGTATACATTGGAGCTCCAAACCAACCCTGTGCTGTAGAAAAGAGTACCACTCTTTGCAGGGAATTGGGATCACCTACCAGAACTTGGGAGCTGCAAGGACATGGGACTGGACCTCTGACATTGGACCTGGGATTGAAAAGCTGGGGTACATCAGATCCCTCAGGCAGCTTGGGACTGGATTGAGGAATACCCCTGCACCTGGATCTGCCTGATGATTGTATGGTTGTGGTTACTGATTGTGTTTACCATGGTGCTTCAAACCAACCCTGTGTTGTAGAAGAGAGTACCACTCTTCGAAGGGAATTGGGATCACTTCTGGCTTGCTTCACAAGGAAACTGCTGCTTGTTCATCGTTTGGTGTTTGGTACAACCTGATGGTTTTACTTCTGTATTTTGAAATTTGTTTGGTTTGGCCTCCCTATATTGTTGAAAGAGACTTTTGACTCTTTGAAGGGAATGTTTTAGGCCATGCTTGTAATTGTTGTAATGCTATGTTGTAATGATGTTGCTTGTAGTTGTAATTTTCTAATTATGCGTGTAACCATGTTTATGGTTAAGAATATAACATTGATGTACTTGTTTGATTGGGGTAATAATAATTTACATTTTACCCTTGAAAGAGCTCTCAATCAATGGAGTCTGACGTGAACCTCTCTCTAGCCGCGAGGGATGTTTGTTCGATTTCTCCATCAATTCAAGCTCAAATCTTGATATTTTTGGAGCCTTGGATGCGCCTTCAGCCGGTGAATCCGTTTTTGAGGTTATTTCGCTGTTTTTGGAGAAGTTTTTTGCAAGAAACGATGGTCAACGCTATGCCCGACACTGTTCATTCGCGGTTTTGCATCTCTGATTCAATTTGATCCGGGCAATTTTGATGGTTAATTTTCTGATATTATGAGCGGTTTGTAATCCTCTTCCACTCTATGAAGTTGGATTTCAACATCATTTGATTTTTGTTACTATTTTGGGATTTTGGGTGTCTTAGTTATTGTACACAGAGCTACTCGGAATTATGATTTGTCTGCTGCTCAAGGATTATTGGTTGCTATTTTGTGGTGGTGTTGATGCTCCATTACACAACACTTCCGTTGATTTTGGGTTTCATTGCACTACCCATCTGCATATGAATTGTGGATTGGATGGTCATATGGAACCCATGGAAGTGTAGGTTTGGAATGCTCAACTCTTTGCCCTTTGATGGGGAATTGTTTTTTGTGCTTGCAGCTGTGCTTTGTGAAGAAACTTAGGAGTGGTTGTTGTGTGGTGTTCCACTTTGATATGGGGCTTGAGGAAGTTTCTGCCCAAATCATATGTTCTATGCTTATGGATGGCTTTAGCCAAGGAGTTGGGGTTGGACAGTAGCTTGCTGGTGGATGGACTGACCGGTCTTGGTGAACATCCCACCCCTTCCCTCAACCTCCTGAAGACTCATATTTGTCATACCTTACTTCATTTGCATGAGGTAAGGACTGATTGAAGACTTGGCAGCTGTGGTCTGCTTGGAAATTGATGGGGGGGAGGGAAATAGTAACCTTGTGCACTGGTTGTGCCTTGGGTATGACTGGGCTTGCCTGGAAGGACTGTCTACTTTGCCATGCTATTAATTTTGCCTCATTTTTGTATAATCTGTGTGGGTGCCGCATGGACATTGGCATGACTTGCTACTGTCATTGATGAATGGGCAGTAATGGACATGCATCTGCTAAAATCTGGTGCTTCTATGCCCTTTAGGTGATGTGGGCAGGATTGTGGAAGCATGGTGAATTGATTTTGTGGAAGACATGGCCCTGAAATGTGTAGGGTTGTTTGGCTGAAATTTTGTGGAAGCATGGCCCTGAAATTTTGTGGAAGCACGGTGAATTGATTTTGTGTAGGGCTGTTTGGACAGTCCCACTTCTGATCGTGATGAGGACTGTGAACATGGAAGACTCACAGCCCATGAACTCTAACTGATTCTGCATTGGGAGTTCAAATATGGTAGTGGACAGTGTGTGAGTTATAACTGGAGCTCAACTTCTGGAAATACCTGCTCCCCCTTAAAATGGTGTTCAAAACTGGTGTTTTGGAATTCATGGGGCTGTAAGGTTACGCTGGAGTTGGAGCCATAAACTAAAGGCTTTGGACCATTGCCGTGGAACCAATGCTTGACGGATACTACAGGAACCTAAACTTGCTTGCAGGGGGCAGGTTCCCAGCTGTTTTCACGCAGGTTTTTGCTGATGCTGCACATGGACTAGGTGACGTTACTGCTGCCCAGTCCTGTTTGCCTGTTTTCCTTGGTCGTGTGGGTTGATGATGGTGTTGGTGTGACTTCGAAGGCTGATTTGGGCCTTGGGGACAGTGTCTTTACGTTCCCAAAGGACTTTTGGCATGCCATTTGTTGTGGACAAGTATTTGCAGCCAGTTTTGCCTCATGGTTGATATTGAGGGACCATTTCTGTTGGTGGCCCTCGGTCTTACCTCATTCTTGGAGTGTGGATTTGGACAACATGAGGATGGGATGTGGAGCTGAATGGAAGAATCCAAAATGACTTCGAGATGGGTTTGATGTTTACTTTGCCAGTTTGATCCTCGTAGCAGGCCACCCTTAGTTTCTTCCTTACCCTTTCGGTTGGGGTTCTTGGAAGACATTGGGCTGTCTTAGCTCTGAAGTGGAGCTAACTGTGCTTTTTCCTGAGTCGATGAGGTTGTTTTCGCTGGGTCGTGCCTATCTACGTGTTGTTTCTGAACTCAACCGAGGGCAATACTAGATGAAGGCTTATGGGACAACTAGTGAACTTCTGTTTCGTCATGAGGTTGCTTGCCAAATACCTAGGGGGGCACTCTGGCCGTAGACCTAGGGGAGGGGTTTGTATGGCAGAGTGGGGTCACTTTGGAGTTTAGTTATCTTCCGTGACAATGATGGACAACTTCTGGATTCGGGGATGGGCACCTTGGCTTACCGGTAGAATCTATGGCAAAAATAACTGAGCACCTGCCTTGGATGATTTTGATGGATGATACACATTTAGATTGATTTTTGAAGTTTTTTTTGGATGGAGTCGTTTGATTGCTTGTCCGTGACTTTGGGTCCGTGGAGAGGGAGTGATGTGTTTGGCTTGAGATGCCACCTACATATGCTCCCTCTATACCCTGGTTTGGTCTACCATACTACTGCCTTGAGATGCGGGGTACTGGAAGCTGACACTGGAGCAAGGACGTGGATTACCATTTTGTTTTGTTGGCAACTCTAATGCATCTTTTGATTGTTTATTTGTACGGCTTGCGTGCCAAGTTGTTGTATTGTTGTATTAGTGTTGTATTCATTACATGCACGGAACCATCTTTATGGTTCAACATTAGATGTTGATGTACCGTTCTGATTAGGGTAATAATAATTTACATTTTACCCTTAAAAGAGCTCTCAATCTGTCAATCCTTACTATGTCTGGACCTGGTAAGTTTCCCCGTGTTGAGTCAAATTAAGCCGCGACCATACTCCCCTAGAACCCAAAGACTTTGATTTCTCATATGGTGCCGGTAGAGTCCTAAAAGCAACATCCACCGATCCCTAGTCGGCATCGTTTATGGTTGAGACTAGGACGGTATCTGATCGTCTTCGAGCCCCCAACTTTCGTTCTTGATTAATGAAAACATCCTTGGCAAATGCTTTCGCAGTTGTTCGTCTTTAATAAATCCAAGAATTTCACCTCTGACTATGAAATACAAATGCCCCCGACTGTCCCTGTTAATCATTACTCCGATCCCGAAGGGCAACGTAATAGGATCGAAATCCTATAATGTTATCTCATGCTAATGTATACAGAGCGTAGGCTTGCTTTGAGCACTCTAATTTCTTCAAAGTAACATCACTGGAGGCATGACCCGACCAATTAAGACCAGGAGCACATCACCAGCAATAGAGACAAGTTCAACGATGCACACCATGAGGCGGACCGGCAAACCCATCTCAAAGTCCAACTACGAGCTTTTTAACTGCAACAACTTAAATATACGCTATTGGAGCTGGAATTACCGCAGCTGCTGGCACCAGACTTGCCCTCCAATGGATCCTCGTTGAGGGATTTGGATTGTACTCATTCCAATTACAAGACTGGAATGAGCCCAGTATTGTTATTTATTTTCACTACCTCCCCGTGTCAGGATTGGGTAATTTGCGCGCCTGCTGCCTTCCTTGGATGTGGTAGCCGTTTCTCAGGCTCCCTCTCCGGAATCGAACCCTAATTCTCCGTCACCCGTCACCACCATGGTAGGCCACTATCCTACCATCGAAAGTTGATAGGGCAAAAATTTGAATGATGCGTCGCCAGCACTATGGCCTTGCGATCCGTCAAATTATCATGAATCATCGTAAAAACGGGAAAAACCGGCATTTACCTTTTATCTATTAAATGCATCCCTTCCAAGAGTTGGGACTTGTTGCACGTATTAGCTCTAGATTTACTACGGTTATCCGAGTAGTAGGTACCATCAAACAAACTATTACTGATTTAATGAGCCATTCGCAGTTTCACACTCTGAATTTGTTCATACTTACACATGCATGGTTTAACCTTTGAGACAAGCATATGACTACTGGCAGGATCAACAAGGTATCATTCCTCAATGCACCTTGACACGCCAAAACCGAAAGCGAACTCAACACATCATAGGCGGTCATACGGAGGGAAACACAATCACAGAAGTGAAGGTGAAGCCAATAATGAACCAGGGAACCCTGGGACAAAATACTTAATGGGCAGAGT
Organism: Cuscuta australis; assembly: GCA_003260385.1. Taxonomy (NCBI): domain Eukaryota; kingdom Viridiplantae; phylum Streptophyta; class Magnoliopsida; order Solanales; family Convolvulaceae; genus Cuscuta; species Cuscuta australis. The sequence goes on along the minus strand of NQVE01000169.1, from coordinate 574,019 downwards.
TACGCTAACAGAGAATTCTTAACCAGTGCCCGTTAGTGTACCAAACCCAAGTACTCAACAACAACCAATGGGCCAAAACTTTCCGGAAAAGAGACAACAGATAGTGTTCCACAAGCGGTGCCATGGCGTCAATCGAATGCCAACCCTTTGGTTCCCGCACGAGCAGGCACACGACAGAACTCAGCAGTTGGAACGTAAGGATGCCACCGAAAGGGTACAGAACAAAGGAAACCATTGCAGACAAAGGCGGAACCCACCATATTGAAAAGGCTTTCACGGCAAGTTTTCGCTGCTACAGCAAGGATCAAACCTGACCATGAAAACCAAATACATCTCACACACTATTAAGCATCGCAAACTTCATACACACCGCACAACCCACCAACAGACCAAAGGCCAAGTTTTTAACTCAGCAGTCAGCGAACCAGCGAATGCCTGGTGCCCATGACAGTCGCGTCGATGAGTGCCATGCAAGACCGAAGAAAACCGTAGCCAACCGTCCCACCCACTTAGAGCCAACCTAAAACCGACTACATTAGCCCCCGACGCCTTGTCCTTCCACCTGGGTGGGTGCAATGGAAGAACCAAACGCCGAAAGAGAAGGAACTAAAGCAGGGCCAACACACCTAACATCGGCACACCGAGCCAAATTAACAAAATTTGGCTAACCGAAATCCAACCATCTGTGAGTCGACTCAGCGAGGACGAACTGGCCAACCATCCCCGTTCGAAATGCAGGCATCCCAACAACCGGCATTTCGAAGGCCAACAAAACCGTAGCCAACCGTCCCACCCACTTATAGGCACCATAAAACCGACTGCATTAGCCCCCGACGCCTGGTCCTTCCACCTGGGTGGGTGGAATGGAAGAACCAAACGCCGGAAGGGAAGGAGCTAGTGCAGGGCCAACACACCTAACATCGGCAAAGCCAAATTAAAGAAATTTGGCTAACCGAAATCCAACCTTCCGAGAGTCGACTCAGCGAGGACGAAATAGCCAACCATCCCTGTTCGAATTGCCGGCATCCCAACAACCGGCATTTCGAAGCCAACAAAACTGTAGCCAACCGTCCCACCCACTTAGAGCCACCATAAAACCGACTGCTTTAGCCCCAACGACTAGTCCATCCACCTGGGTGGCTGTAATGGAAGAACCAAACGCCGAAAGGGAAAGAGCTAAAGTAGGGCCGACACACCTAACATCGGCACCGAGCCAAATTAAAGAAATTTGGCTAACCGAAATCCAACCTTCCGAGAGTCGACTCAGCGAGGACGAAATAGCCAACCATCCCCGTTCGAAATGCCGGCATCCCAACAACCGGCATTTCAAAGCCAACAAAACCGTAGCCAACAGTCCCACCCACTTAGAGCCACCATAAAACCGACTGCTTTAGCCCCGACGACTGGTCCATCCACCTGGGTGAGTGTAATGGAAGAACCAAACGCCGGAAGGGAAGGAGCTAAAGCAGGGCCGACACACCTAACATCGGCACCGAGCCAAATTAAAGACATTTGGCTA